>VNJT01017466.1:0-49506 GCA_008042655.1 Drosophila burlai | reverse complement strand
TTTTTTTCCTCCATTAATTCCCAAGGAAAGTAAATATTTTTCTTAAATCATTTATGCTGGCCTACATGGGGTTAACTGCGGTGGGTGTTGGTGTTTGTGTTTGCCACCTTCAAGGCGAATCTCCCGCAAAGTCAACGTGTTTGTCTTTGCCTTCCAGCAAAGGGGGTGGTCAGTGGGTGGTGGTGCGCGTGCTGGATGCGGAAAGCTACCAACTGCCGCTCTCGCTGCTGCAAGTGCAAGTGCAAGTGCATTAGTTGTAGTTGCTGGCAGGACGAGTAGTAAAGACCATGACGCTGCACAGGACCGAAATGCGATGCACTGAATGAAGTGACGTCGCTTCAGGCCAAACCGAACAACCAAGTGGCGTCCGATTGCGATTCAAAAGTGGCTAACGTGACGCAGATCGACGCGTTTCGTGGTGGTTATTTAAAAGAGTTTTAGAGTTGCGCTTAAAAGCGTTCAAACTAAGTAAATATTTATCAAAATAAATATTTAACAAAGAATTCAATTTAAATTAAATCAAGTCTTGGGAAATTTTTCATTGGATTTTTTAGTTGGAATTTAAAGTTGAAAGAAATATATTTTTGTCACTTTTACATTTTTGTAGGTATTTGAAGTTTGTTTCTCTATTTTAAAAAATATAGATGAAAATGTGTGAGACTACGAGTTAACTGCACTTAAAACTCACTATTTAAATTTGAACAAATGTAACTACTTGACATTAGTTTTATTTAGAAGTCATTACTTAGTGAAGTGTGTTTAATCCCTTTCTTATAATATAGAACATAATACTCGAAAATCATTTTATAAAGGAAAATATGTTTACCATATTCTTGATAAATAAATAAAATACAGTACAAAATTCTTGACAATAAGTAAATTTTTGAAATAGGTTTTTTTTCCACATACACAACATAAATATGGTCAAATTTTCTTAGGGTTTACGCGCGCTTCTAGACAGCGTCAGCTGCTCTTCCATCGGCCGCCCACCCCTTCAACACCACGCAAAGCAGTGGAAAGCCAAAAGCTGGGCGAAGGATGCAAAAGGGCAGAGGAAGGTACAGCGCATGCGTGCTGCTCTGGCACACTGGTGTGTGGGAATTTTCCAGGCCACGATACGTTGGATGTGAAATTCCAACGCATGACGTCTGGGGTAACGCTGTGGGCATTGTGAACTGGCAAACAATGTGGTGGATTTTATGTTGGCGCGGCTGTGGTGAGTAGCGGGTGCAGCTGCACCTGAACAGGACCCACAGTACACGATCCACACAGTCCACCGTCTCCCGCACTTTCTTTGTTTCCTGCGAGACTTTCACTTGCCACCGTTTCCGTTTCGGCTTCGTTTTCGATTTCCTTTATCACTTGGTTGCTTTTTCGCATTTAATTTACGAGGTGACCCACTAGATCACCCCACACACTCTATAGGGCCACCAGCTGACACTGGCACTGGCCGGGGTCAAAGTTGAGATCAATAATTATTATATGCTAGTTTGTCGGGAAATTGAAAATGACAGTAGGAGTTGCGGGGCAAGTGCAACATGCTTGCCAGAAACTTGCGCGCTAATGTGCAGCAATAAAAAATTTAAATCACCATGCGCCGCATGTTGCACTGCCACCAAAGCAATCACTGAGAGAAAATAGAAGACACAAATTACCAGAGATTTGAAGTTAATAAAGATTTTGTCAAGAGCATGCAACGATGGTTGTCTATTTTTGTAGCCTTCCGTGGAATTAAAAGCTATAATTTCTATTTTTATTTTCTATTTTAAAATGCTTTCATAATTCCAAAAGATTACATATTCAAAAAAATGTCATCAAAAGTTTAAAGCTTGGATACATAACTATTCAACCTGTCTTACAACGAATTGAAATTATATTATAAAATTCAGGAAAGTCACGATGCTTCAATAAACTTTGCTATTAAGAGCAGAGATTGTACTGCATCTTACTTTTAAAATATCAGTAATTACACCACATTCTTTAAATTCTCCAAGTAAATGATGGACTTTCAAGTGATGATCGATGCATTATAGGACTCATTTTTCCCTGTGCATTCTAGAAAAAAAAGTGTGGCAGGACAGCAGCAAGTGCCAACAAGAAACTTTCTAATTAGGATAATAAATTTGCCAGCATCGCACTTGACAACGTCGCCCGGCATCTCTCAAAACATGAAGAGCAGAAGCAACCCTCACACCCTTCAACCCCTCCCTACCTATTTGAAGGAAAAAAGCTACCCACACCCGCCCATCCAAGTGCAGCTGCTTGGCCAACTTCTTGATGTTTTGTGGTGGCTGCCAAAAAGGAAAAGCTGCTTGGCCTGCCGCCTCCTCCCTCCTCTTCTTCTTCGTTTTCGCCCTGCTGCGTTTTCCTGATGGAAAATGTGTTTTCGGGTCAGCTGTGCAACCTTCCTGCTACTGGCATATAATTTATGCTGATTGCATTTAACGGCTAGCGAGGAACAGCTACAACGACAGCCGGCCGAGAAGTATGCAGCGTCCAGAAGTGCGCACTTTTCGCGGTGGCTCTTTTTGGCCCCTCTGTAAACAATTTATTTTTATTTTCCGCCATTTCCTCGGCACCTTCGCCTCGCTTTTCCCACCGCTTTTACGCCGACCCTCTTCAGATTTTCCTTTCCATTCGCTGGCTGTTGTCGAGCGTCGAGTCAAGTGCCTCCGAGATAAGCGCATCGAAATGTTTCCGCTACAAAACATTGCTCGGCATTCACCTTTCGCTTTCTATATACCCTTTCAGAGGGCATAATAAGCTTAGCTTTCAGCTAGTTTTCAAGGTTTAAGCTCTCGTGATTGTAGGATTATATGATTCAGCAGCAATTGGTACATAATTCAACAATTATTACACAGAATTAATTGATTTCAGAGAATTTTGAGTGGAGATGTTCTATTATTGGGGAAAGGTAAACTTTCTTTCCATTTCCCTTCTATTTTTGTTGGTACTATATTAAGAGCAAAGGTATTACATTTTCGGCGTTTTAAAGATAGTTTTCTTTTTACGATTGCTACCATTTTTAGCCGCCGCACATGAGTGTGCGATAATGTGTGTAGAAGGTGTAGTCGTACAAGTCTGGTGGTTAGTGTATGGCCCCTTTTTATTTTTTGTTTAAAGTCCGGCATGCAATGTGCATTTTCCCTTTTGTAGAGAACATATTTGGGAAAACTTTTGCGGTTTAGACGTTTAAACTTTCATTTTGTGTGCAAAAATTAAAGTTATCCCTGCTGAAATTTAGATTCTGCTTAGGGATGGCACGATCTAACATATATCAGTACTGTGCCAGTGGGAAACCGATATTTTAGAGTTGCTTTATATGATTCTTAATTAGATATTTGGTTTGATTTATCGGAGGTATGACTTAAACTATTATTGTGCAAAAGGATTGAAGATGTACATAATTAAAAATGTAGGTTTAAAAGTATTTTAAATATAAAATATATAATTATAAATAAATTAAATAACATAATAACACCGATAACATTAAAAACCATCGACATTATAACGTTAATGTGCATTTTTGCTGTTTTCAATTTAATATTGAATGCAATATTTTTATAAATATATCTTAAAGAACTTTTCTTCTCGATACATCCTCCATCCTTCTTAGTTCAAACTTATGGTCTTAATAACTTTAACTTATTGTATGATTTCGATAGCCATTGAAAATTAAATATTTACACCGATAAAAGAAACACAGAAATGTGAGGCAAACACAAGGTAAAAGACTTTTGATTTGGTTTAGAAAAAACATCGAATATTGGATCTCAAAAAGGAGCCAAAGAAAAAGACAACGCACCAATGTGAGACAAGAGAGTGCTACTTTTTCGATAGGATTATTTCATTGCATTTTTTAAGGACTTTATAAGGATTTGATACTTTCGAGCGAGCGAGTCAAAGAGAGCTTACAGAGAGCGAGATAGGGGGGATAGTTAATTTAGGGAAAACTTTAATTGGATTTGGATTGGGGCATTGCCTTGCGGGACGTTGAGAGTGGAAGAGATGGAAGCGATAGAGATAGACGGGGAGGGAGGTGAGTCGGAGGGGAGAGACTGAGGATCGCTCAGGTAGTCAGAGCGGGATAGAGCAGAGATAGAGCGAGCGAGAGCGAGACAGAGGGAGAGAGATGGATGCAAATTGGACAAAACGTCTCAACTCACCATCGTAGTCCGATCCGGCGGTGACCGTGGCCCCCGCTCCCGCCGCCTGTGCCTGGGCGGCCATCAGCTGGTGCTGGAACTCCTCCTCGGAGCTGCTGAAGGAGCGCTGCTGCGTCGAGGCGTACTGAGATCCTGCCAGCGCTCGGCGCTGCTGCTGCTGGCTGTAGGCGCCGGTGTCCATCGCGTGGCCGCCGCTGATGGTCAGGTTGCGGGTCAGCGGCGGCGGTTTTTGGTAGCCACCCATCGGGGACTGCGACTGGGACATCTGCTGGCCATGGTGCTGGTGCTGATGCTGATGCTGGGGCATCTGCTGGTGCTGCTGCGGCTGATGGTGGACCTGCGCCTGGTAGGACTGCTGCTGCGGCTGCTGCCTGCCTCCAAACTGCTGCGAGTGCTGCTGAGGATGTTGCTGCGGTGACTGGCGATGCTGCTGCTGCATAAGGTGTTGCTGGGACTGCTGCAACTGTTGCTGCTGCTGCTGGTGCTGCTGCTGAGGATGTTGCAGCTGCGACTGCGGTGCATGCGGCTGTTGCACTTGACTGGGATGCGCCAGGTGGGGATGTTGCCTCATCAGGCCGTCCAGCTCGCCCTGGAATCGAATGTAAATAAGTTATGATTAGCTAGTAATTAATAAATTAATTTAATTTAAATTAGGCTTCAAATATACCTGATAGTAGCTCGGATCCTCCTCGGAATAACCGCCCCCCGATCTCGGCTGCCCCTGCTGCTGCTGCTGCATTCCGTATCCCTGCTGCGCCTGCTGCGGATTCATCTGCTGCATGCGGGCTCGCTGCTGTTGCTGCATTTGCTGCTGATGGTGCTGCATCTGCTGCTGCTGCTGGTGAGGATGCTGATGCGCATGCTGGCCGGGACTCATCATGGGATCCATGCCGCTGTCGGAGCCCGACATGCGGCGGTTCGTGGGTTGCTCCTGCTGCGAGTACTGACGCCTTAGCATGCTGCCCGCCCTCTGCATCGGCAGGTTTTCTTTCTCGGCGGCACTGCGAGTCCGTTCCAGTTTGGGCCGCTTATCCGTGGGGTCCCGCGGATCCACGATGGCCTGCTGGGAGATGTCCTGCCGGAAGAAAGTATAGGTTAAGCAGCTGGAAGATTGGCGATAGGGGAAGTTGTACTCACGCTGCTCCCATCCGGCTCGATGCGTCGGATGAAACCATCTTGTTGCGCTGCCGTCTTGTTGATCCACTGGCCAGTCTTCGACAGCAGCTCCTGCTTCTTGCGACACAGAATGCACACCCAAATCACCTGATAGATTATAAGAATTGAAGAGTATAAGCAGACTTGGCCAGTGTAATGGAAAAGAGGTAACAAATGGAAGTCCCGGGGGCTAAGGAAGCTACCCTGCGAAATCTATCGCCTTGTGAAGTAAATTACTCAAAACGGCAACCCTATCGAATTGCAACTGAACAATAAAATCTCTAGGGATTTACGTGTCACGAACACAACGAACTGCATCAAGATACCTGGGAGTCATGCCTCACTTTGGCTGGTCTCCTTTTAGCTGTGTGTCAAACGAATCCCATTGTGTCCCACTTTGGTCCCTGCTGCCGAGTCAATCACTAGATTATCGTTCCGACACTCTTCTGGGAATTTACACGAACATTTGCTACTCTTTCAAATTTGCAGACAGGATTCAGCATGGCCTCCGGGGTGCGGACCCGCCTAGCCGAAATCGAAGCGGAGCTCGCTGCGGCTATTGAAGACGCAGAACGGAGATTGGAAGCTAGACTAACGCCTACGTTGCCTTGGAATGTCAGGCCCACGCTGCTCTACCTATTCATGCAGTTCTTGGAGGTGCTGGGTCGGAACGTCTGTCTGACCACCTACGTGGAGCGCGGATGGAACGAGTACTTTGCTGGCTTCTCCAATGCTTACTTGGTGGACTCTCTCGGACCGGACGGTCGAAGGATGGCGGGCTACCGCTGGCTCTCGATGTCGCTAATATTCCGCGCATCCAGACCCACGCCATTTTAACGAAGATGCCGCGCCGTGGCATTACAGCCAAATTGAATTCCTTTCCACGGTTTTCATTCGTTGTTTTCGAAGCACCTCCCCAACAGCCCCTCAGTGCGGGCTTGTGTGTGACATTTTGGCAGAAGTTCAACGGAAAAACGTTTGGCAGCACGACCAGAAAATGATAAGCCCGGGCAGCGCAAAAAACGAGTGAACACAGACAACGAAACGGTTCACTGGGTTAAATAAAAATTGAAAAAAAAGAAAATCAAATGTGTAATTGAAATGCAATGCAGCAATGCACTGCAGGGACGGGGGAGAGTGAACTCAAAGGAATGAGTGCGGAGGTTCCTTCAATGCCAGCAATCAATATCCGGCTACCAAGGCTACTACTTAAGGTATCCCGGTTGAGATGGTGGGGCGCATGAAGGACGTTTCTTTTTATTATTGGTTAAAGTTCTCCGAAGCAGACTTATTAATTTGAAATTTAATTATCCTGTCTGTCCGAGGCAGGTAATTTTTTTTAATTGACCTTGAAGGGAAATTGAATACTTGAATGCTAAAACCACTCAAAATGTAAGCATAGAACCGCGAGTAAACTATTCGTTGCACATGGTTTATTTTAAAAAGAATTTCAAAGCTAAAGACTTTTTCAAACTCAAATTAATCGATTTGCTTTTGATTACTGTGGGAATATTTGAATATGTTGCATGGTGCCCCTTCTCGGCTTTTTAAGTTCGAAAAAGTAGCAAACCCTCTACAACAATAATTTCCACAACGAATAAGTGCCTTAAGTCATATCAACAATTGATTTTAGGAGCCCTTAGGGTTCGCGTTGCTTATATATCCTTGACCCTTGCATGGCTGGAAACTAGATATTACTTGTAAGTTATGAGTGCGAAATTGAGAGGCGCCAGAACGGAAGATAGATAGGAATATACTGGGACTGGGCGGCAATTCCTCCCACTCGCCAATTATCCGACCCGCAATGGTGGACACCAAGGCGACAATGGCACTTATTTATGCGAAGCTTCACGCGTCACTGGGGACAGTTGGCAACAAGCGATGTCTATGGCAATGGGGCGTATGAGTGATGGCTGCTTAGTCAAGCGGCAACCGGGCCGCCAGAAGTATTGGCGACAGCGTTTGGGACCAGCGTTTGGCACCAGCGTTGTTCTATTTGTCAATGGGCGGAAAATGAGCGCATCACCCTTAAAAGAAACCATTTTCCCGCTGTCACGCGCGGAGCCTCGAAGAGGGCCTGAGCCTGATGGCAGGACACACAGCCACACATAAGAGGAACAAGAGCTAGGGCCCCGAGTGCTCTCAGGTGGATCGGATGGGGAATGAGGTTCACTCACCTTGTTGCTGCGGAGCGTCACCTTGCCGCCGCACCGGGCGCAGCAGCGAATGTTGCAGTAGTGGCAAATGTGGCCAACGCCGTCGGCGAACTTGGTCTTAAGGCATATGTGACAGGTGGCATCCAGCTCGACGCCCGCCTTCTTCTGCTGCTCGGAGCGCTGCCTGATTTGCATTTCCAGCGTGACCACCTCGTCCTGTTTTCGCCTGCAAGAGATCAAGATAAAGTTTGAATTAAATTTAAAGAATGATCAAACTATATTTAAATAATTATGTCTGCTCACCGCATGATCTCGTTCTGCTTCTCCTCCTCCTGCTTCTGCCGCATGAGCACATTCTCGATCTGCATCCGCTCATGGGGCGTCAGGTGCGACAGGTCGGGCATCTCGTCCATGGCTCTGGTCTGTGTGAGTCCTCTGGTGGAGTGTTGTGGTCCTGATCGAGGTTCGTTGAAGTCTGTGGGCTTTCAGCTTAAGCCGCTATAGCTAGTGATTCTTCTCAGTAAACTTCGGTTGGTAATATTTATAGAAATGGTTTGTTTACGTTTTTGGTTAGATTTAAAGCTTTTCTTTGGGGAATTCGATAAGTTTTGTCGGGCGCAGTTGTTAGCAATATTTATAAATACTTTATGTTAGTAAATATTATTATTATTTGGATTATATTAAACCATTCTGATAGAAAATCACAGAGCAAATTTCAAAATGTATTATGGTTTTGTTTTGTTACTTGTAATGAACTTCTTTTGTTTGGATTTCTTTTGTAGACTTTGGGAAATTCGTTGAAAATTGTTCACATTGCACTCGTCGTTCTCTGTGCCCGTCGGTTTAATGTTTTATATGTTTTATGTGCCGGCTGGTTTATAGAGTGGTATGTGTTGTGTTGTGGCTCGTGTCTGAGTGTGTGTGTGTGTGTGCCCTCTGACCCCTTTTGCTGGCGACTTTCTTATTGTGCACGAGGTTTGTGTGTCGCTTCCTTCCTCTTTGTTTAGACTTTTGTATTTCTTTGGCTGAATGCAAATTTGAGTGGAAAATTCGTTTCTGGTTTTTGTTTCATTTTTCCACCGCTCTGTATCGTTGTCGGATCTTTGTTGTTGTTTCTAATTGCTGTTGCTGTTGTTGCTGCTGCAGCCTTTGCCAAGATAGTTTCGTCCTTTGTTGCTGTTGTAGTGGCTCTTGCTGCCGACGTTTTAGCTGCCCCATGCGTTGCGGCGCCATTTTTGCGTTGAGATCCCTTTCAAATTACAGGCCACTCGGTTAAAGGGAGTTTTTAATCTCCTCTGGTTTAGCACTGCAAAGAGGATATAAAAAACGGAAAAGAAAATGAGTATGCATTCCTTTTTTGTGTATAAAAATAGGTGTAGTAAGTGTAACCTGTCCAAATAGTTTTTAAAATCACTCTTTTCTGCCTCAATTTAATAATAGGTTTAATAAAGTTGAACCTTTAATTGCTCCATATTTAAACCTAACTGAAGCCACTGCACTTCCATTACAGCTGTAACATTTAATTAAACTTCGTAAACCAAATGCAATGTGGAATTAAAAAATAAAAACAACAAAACCTACGCCAGCAGGAAATGAGAATTTTAACGAGATGAGCGGAGCGGGCAAAGCAGCCATAGAGGGGGTGGTCTTTTGGAGCAAGGCAAGGCAAGGGAAGGGTTCTGCTGGGGTGGCCAGTATCTGGCCGCAATGCAAACATATGTAACTGTATTTATGGCCATCAACGTGCCAGGGCAAACAACCAGCCGCAAAACCAGGCAGGTCCTTAGTGAGATGGACAGGACGAAGGGCCGTGGTCGATGGTCGGAAGGGTGATACAAAAGGGGGACTTCGGGGCAATGCGGTTGACACGGTGACGCACGTACAAAATGCGAAAATATATACGAGGCCAGGCACACACTTGAAGAAAAAAACATAAGTAGCCCACGGATTTAATAACAACAAAGAATAAAAATACAAAGAAAATTAAATCAAATATTTAATCAGCTGTTATTTTTGATATATGGGTATTAGCATTCAAGACGTGAGACCTCTAATAAGTAATCAATAATTGCTGTCACATTCTCTCAGTGTTCACGCATAAAGCGGAGATTGCCTGCCCAGACGGAAGAGAGCACAGGAATCGCTTGAAGATGGGGTGGCTATATACATGGAAGACTGCAGGATGCAACCGGAAGGCGACACTTCACTTGCCGGGGCGCAAGAGGCTTTCATTCGCCTCATTTCCTCCGGCTGAAAAGCGTTCGAAATTAGCATTCAATGGCCCAGGAAGCAATCCACGCCTTCGTAATTAAAAGCCATCAAGCTGCTTTCTGAGAAAAAAAATCAAGCCTGCCAGATAGATGCCCGGCAGATAGACGGCTTAGCCAGGATATCGACCTCTAATAGTAATAAGCCAGGATATCGACCCTTAATCCCATTTCAAAGCAGCTGCAGGAGCACTATACGAACCAGGAGCTGCATTAGAAGCAGTAAGGTCTTCTTAGAAAATTGTAGAGGAGCAGTCTGATTGCATGAATATTGCAGCACGGAACATGTCTACCCTCAGATCACTGAGAAGAATTTCGCGGGCTCCATCCGACCCACTTTTAATGTCGGGAGACATTAAAATCCAAGTCAAAGCATCAACTACATGCTAAATGCGATTGATTTCTCTCATGAATGTAAATTTATTGCTGCTTTATGGCGCTGCTGTTGCTGTCTGTGTCGCATCCTTAGGGCATGCACACAAGCACGCACAAATACACACATTAACAGAGAGAAAAATCTTATTGAAAATGAAATAATATATAAAATTGGCGCCTAACCTTTAAATATTTAGTTTGCCCATTACAGAGTTTATTCTTTTATTATTAAGGTGTATTTCTTCCTTAATTGTAATTACCGAAAAATATTGTTTAGTTAAGGATACTGATTATGGGTTTCTTTGTAACATTAACTAATTGTTCCTATGACTAATTCAATTCCCTTATCAGAACAAGCATTCTCTTAACACAATATCTGTCTCATTTTCGTTCAGTGCCTTGGCAACCCCCTCTTGGCCTATAACTTATGTAGTTCAAGCGAGATAAAATCCAGCTTCCATGGTGTTTATGGGCCTGCTTTATGCTGCCATCCGCAGAGGTCCTCCGGCGATGGCGTATATCGTGTATATCTCGTTTCTGGTGTCCTGTGCTCCTTCTCCTCATGAATTGATAATGCAGCAGATGCAGCAGCAGCCGGAGCTGCCATGGCCTGCAACTACGGCGCCAACATGCCATGCAAAATTGATGGCTGCGTTGGGTGGTTGTGGGGCTCAAGTGGCTGCTTTATGGGTGGCAAGCAGCGGGGCGGTAAACCAATGGACATGGAGTTCGCACCGTACCAGAAATCAATCTGCTTATACTCTTTAATCAATTACCTAAGATGCTCCGTTTTATTTTGGTCATTTAACGACTTTCGTTTGCTTTACTTTTTGGAAAAATCCCCAAAGTAAGACAAAAAATCAGCATATTACGAGAGCGGAACTAACAATTCACCACGAACTCCTCTCGGTGCGCGCGCTTGCCATTAAATCCCTGAGAGCAGAATTCCCTGAAATTTCCCCGTTATAATTTCCCTGCCGTCTGCCTCGCAGCAGATGGAAATTTCATGCGCTGACCGCGCGAACTCAGTGAACAACAACAAGAATAACAACAGCAGATATAAGAGCAATTACTGAAAAAAAAAGAGCAGCAATAGAAATCCCCAAAGCATGGCAGAGGAAAAACTTATCAGGCACAAGGATGAATTATAATAATAATAATGAAAAACCCAGGGGGTGCGGCGAGCGGTGTGCGGTGTGCGGTGAGCGGGACATTCTGCATTCCTTGTCCACTGGCCAAGGTTACTGCACATTACGCATACGCCCCGCAGCCAACAGAAGGGACTGGCTCACAAACGACGGCGAGTGCAAATGTGAAAGTTCACTGCCAGCTAGCAGCTGCCAACTGCAGGCTGTTACCGCCACTGCCACTGCCATTGCCATTGCCGCCTGCCCAGCTGATAATTGACACTTTCAATTAGCCATCGCAATCACTGGCAGAGACGGCATCAACAACAATGTGCCCAGCGGCAAGGAAACCTCATCGGGAAATGCATTTGAAATTTTTGAAAATGAGGTCGGAGCAGTAAAAGAGCACAGCAACAGAGAAAAAAGCCCATAAAGCAAAAGGTCAGAATGCTAAATAGTTGGCCACAGTCAAAAATAATGTAAATTAAAGGCAAATCTAGGTAACCAGAGTCGGACTATGGATGCTACATTTGGGCCATAGGAGGTGAGTTTCAAGTGGTCGGCAAGTGAGATCTTCTTTCAACAGTCAAAACAACATATATGGGCATCTATGGCGGCCCTCTGCCACTCTTTGCAAAGGCAATCTATTTTCACAATGATACCAAGTTGATAATGGGGTCTCTAGGAATCTAGGCCAAAACAGCCTTTTCTATTTTTGTTTTTATTTTGACTCTGTTTATATTTAAACCAAAATTCAATAAAATTAAACTCTCGGAGTTGATATAAATATGTTCAAAATAAAAGGTGTATTAATTTTCAAATCGTTTTCAGTCGTCTAAAGAAAACTTTAATCCCGTAATCTCAAAAAATTAGATACTAATTTAAGAAGAAATTGAAAGATTGATGAACAGGCGTCAGCAATGGACGAACGAACAGAACAGGCAGATTGACAGTGGGACATAGTTAATTTAATATTTATGCTGAGCAAGATAAATAAAAATTTGCGATAGTTACCTGAAATGTGACAATAATTCGATGAAAGTAAGATATAAGTTAGTGGTAGGTTAGTTTGTAGGGGTTATTCTATATTTTTTGCTAGCATTTCTCGTCTATTGTGAATGCTTTTTTATTTATATTCCCGATGATCGCTTTAGAGATTGTTCCTCGGTCATTTGCGAAGTTTTATCTTGCTGAAGAGCACTATAATCTTTTATTTTGTTTGGCATAACAGAGTTGCGGAAGAGGAAAACGGAGGTAACAATCTCCGTGTTGCATACTTTATAAGTAGTAAATTAATATAATATAATATATTCTTAAGTGTCATTCTCAGCATCTGCATATATGGCATATATAGCAGAAGTAAGGAATTTATCTTTGGGTAGCCGAAGTGTGAACACCATTTTAAATTCGTTGAAAGTGACAGTATTATTAGTTACAAAATAATATACTAAATAGCAACGAAGATTGAAATTCAACCTATCTTTTCGGTTAAATTTATGCTGTAGTGGCTTCATTTCAAGTGATTCGTTTTATGTACCACAAAAAGTATAATTAACATTCTAAAGCTAAACGATTTGTTAAGACAGAAGCGGGATCAGGATTAAATTCCTTTGATAGGGTCACCTATTCTGGGAAAAAGCCAGGGGGCTGAGTTTAAAAAACTGCTTAAATAATTTGTATCTCATGTGTTTGCAAGTGGCCTGTCGTGTGCAATAAAAAACCCTCTCTCTCGCTTTCCTTTCCGTGGAACTCCAATGGCCAAATTCGCATAAACACCCTCTCTCCCCCACCCTTTTTCACGTGCACTTTAAATTTTAACCCCGATTCAGTTTTGTTGTCTTGTACTTATTTTTACATGGCAAAAGGGCAAAGCTTCAACTGGTTGCTCGGTTGGGAACTGGGTCATTTATCAACTGACATCACCTGTCAACGGGGGGTTCCTTATCTGGCTTTATTGTTGGCCCCGTGACGTCACACCCCCCGCTGAGATCGCTCGAAATTTATGCAGATAACTGAATTGGCGAGCTAAATTTTCGCGGCGTCAGCCATTTTCACTTACGGGTGCAATGGACTTCATGGAAACGCGCCTCGGTCTCCGTACTTCTGAGCAACTGTACACGCTCACTAACACATACACACTCGAGTCGACTCGGCTCGAATGGAGCCATAAAAACAAAAAACGTGGCCAAGTTGCCATTTTGTTGTTGCAGCCAAAAAACTATAAACGAGGCAATGACTTGGTGACTTTTTGCGTTGGCCTGCCAAAAAGGCGGCCTGTCTAAGGGGCTTCCCCGCCGGCCTGACTAATGACCGTTTTACATTCGGGGCTGGCCAGCGTGGTTGATTCATGGCAGTGTTTGCCCGGCCAGTAATTACAATAATTCATTCATTCATTCATTCAGTCGTAGTTGTCCATTGACTCGAGTGTGGGCCGGGAAAGGATGTGGGTCCTTCCTGCGAGAAGGGAAAGCTGGAACAATGCCACTGTACCGTTCAACTTTTTCAATTGCGCGCACAATTTCCATGCAATTAACGGCAAACAAATGCGAGCGACAAAGCACTGGCAAAAACTTGTCAACTTGTAGGAGAAATGGCTAAAAGTTGTCCCCAACAAGAGACACTGCACATGTGTTGAGTGGTGTGAGGGGGCGAGAGGAAACTGGCCAAAGGGCGAGCCATGACATCGAAGCATAAAAAGCAATCTTATGCACCCATTGACCCCCAGCCAAGGGAAGTGGTGTGGGGAAAATGGGGGCTGTGTCAATGGATAGTTGTTTCAATGATGTCCAACGAGCCGCCTACACACGCCCTCGATAGCCATGCAACAAAGGCCTACAGCGGCGGGCAAAATGCTAGCAGTTTTAGCAGGAGAAACTTAAAAACAAAAATTAAAACTAAATGTTTCTGGCTAGTTTTGAAATACTGCTTATATTTTAACTTTATGGCAGTTACGAAATCAATATATATTTGTGAATTAAATTAAGTGCATTGGCATATGATTGCCCAAACGCTAATGATTGCTAAAAGCCAAGTAAAAACAGCCACAGCAGATTTTCCAAACTGAAAATAAACCCTGTTGCCTTAGTTATGGATATCTAAAACTAAGATCTTCCCATGATCAAAAATCTGTATTTATTTTGACTCAATTATATGTATTATTTTTCCCCTTGCTGTTTACCAACTGAGGACTGCTTTGCCATTACTCATACGCCTCGTGTGCATTGTCAAACATTTATGACGTCCATTCGGTTCGCTTGGCGAGTGTTTATTTGAATGTGGGTGCTTGTGTCGTCATTACTATCAATTGTCTATGTGGCTAAGGGTCCGATTCCACCCAACTTCCCTCCGTTGCCTAGTGATGTTTGCCATTTGCCATTTGCCAACTGAGACAAGTCGAAAGGAAAATCGATTCCAACTGGCTGCCTGTTGCTGCCGCTGTCGGTGTAATTGTTGCTGGTGTTGTAACAAGCATACCTTTTAATTAAATTTAACGCCCATCGATGGCGCAACCACCTAAGGCCGCTCACTATTCATTATTGCCCAGTAAACAGAGCAGCGGCAACAAAAGGAAATCAAATAACATAGATGAGAAGAAAATAAAAGTAATGAGAGGTGGAGCAAGCAAATTATTGCTCTCTTTATTATGACAATTTTCCTGGTAATTGTTTGTGGCAAACACTGTTTCACCTATGTTCCTTATGAATATTTTTGAAGTTCAATTTAGGATTCAACTTACATGCATTCCTCTATTAATTTGTGGTTGTTGTGTAAACGGCGTTGTTTGCTGATTCGTTGTTAGGATTGTAGTTTATTTTCCTCAAGTTTTCATTATTGTAATCAAATAGAAAAATTTGCTGAAGAGTGTTTCTTCCTTAGTTAGTCAGATTTTATGTTTGCTTCGCTATTTACAAGGCTTTCGGTTGATTTTCATATAATATTTTACGTTTAATAAACTTGAAAACTGCTGGGAAAAGGAGATATTTTTAATGACTTCACTTAATTCACTTAATTATTTCGCGGTAAGCACTTGAGCGCCTCTCGGTTTTTGTTGTTTCTCTAGCGAGCTTCGCTTGGCGTCTAAGTGTAAAGTTGAAGTTGAGTTGTAATTATGTTGCATGCTGCCTTCATTGTTGTAACTCACAAGCACACACACACACCGAAGCAATTACGTAGGGAAAACAGAGAGAGGGAGAGAAAGAGCTGGGACTGAGAGAGGACACTGCAGCTGACAGTAAATACTGGGATGTTATGGCCATACTGGGTTTTCACTCACTCAACGGAAATCAAAGGCCAACAAGGGTTAGCCAAGTTAAGCATACGCACCGTTGTACTTGAACTTTTATTTCTTTTTTTTCAGGTTTAATTATTTGCGCTCTGCTTTGTTTTAATTATCTCTTATATTTTGGTAGTTTTCAAATTATTTATTCTATTATATTTTTCAGTTAATTTTGAATGCCGAACTTTGTTCTCTCTTTTCGCTACCTCTCCCCCAAGTCTCTCTCTAACAGAGTCTCGTACTTTTGTGTTAATTTAATATAAATTTGTTTATTTTTAAAGAATTCAGGTAGTTACACAAAATTGTTGTGTTTCAAGGATAGGCTTGATCTTTTATTGGTAGCTTTAGGGCATAAATAATTTTGTATTAATCATACGCCGTGTGGTACTTGAACCTAAGCAAAAACTTTTCTTTTGATTATTTATTTACTTAAAGTTGGTAGCTTTACATACTCATTCTCGTTTATTGTTGATTTGTGTATACTTCACCTTAATGTTTTAGCTACTTTAACTCCTATTTTTATATTTATTAAACTTCAACACTTTCCCTCCCAATTTCCCCCTCTGCCTGTTAGAAAACATAAAATTAATTAACCTTATTTGAAGCTTTTTTTTGGGCTTGTGAAAAATCTGAGCCAGGCATTTGCTTAATGAAATTTTCCTGCAGCTCAAGGATAAAGGACACCAGTTAACAGCTCTGTGTGTGTGTGTGTCTATGTGTGTGTTGCTTTATTTTTCTGCATATTTAATGCGTTCATCCGCACCGAGTGTCGTGGCCGAAGCGGGCGGGGAGTGCGAGCGGGCGGGCAGCGCGAGATCACGGCCAACAGCACAACAAAGGAGCGAGTAGGCAAGCGGAGGGGAGAAGGCCAGGAGGCGAGCAGCCGCGGTGCGAAGAGAGCAGAGAGCGAGGAGAGTTTTTTGGGTGGGATTGCGTGGCGTTGTGTGTACAGAAAAAAGCAGCAAGCAGCGCACGAACAGCGTGGAAAAAAAAGAAAATTGAAGACCGTAGAAAATTTAGCTGGTGAAGCCCAGGGAAAATGCACGAATTGCTTACACTTATTGGTTATACATTTTATTTTTTGTTGTAGTTGGTTTTGGTTTCGGTTTTGGATTGGTTTGCAGCGGATTCGGTTGTGGTCATTAGCTTAAATCACAATTGGTTTGCACTTAGATTTTATGTAGATTTGTGTGTGTATAACATAGGCAAATATATGTATATATATGCATATATATACAGCTATATCTAAGTATGCAGCATTCCATATGCGCAAAATAATTTTCCGTTTAGCGAACTCATTTTCTTTGTTTGTCAATTTGTTGTTGTTGCTGGCGGATAGAGCCCGATGTTGCTGGTGTTAATGTTGGTGTTGCTGCTGCTGCCACTGCTGCTACTGCAACAACAACAGCTACAGGGAGTGCGGCGACAACGACGACAACAACAACGACAACGACGACGGATGCGACGACGGCAACGACATCACGACGACACGACAACGACTGAAAACTGGACCCGCAGCTGGAGCTGGAAAAGCTGAGCAAGCCGAGCTGATAGAGCCCACCTACATCAGGAATTCGCTTCGATTGTCGTCAGCAGTTCAGGAATTTCTCTCTCGCTATCCCCTTTTCGCGCTCTCTCGTTCGCGCTCTCCCTCCCTCTCTCTTTCTGCGGGGCTATAGCCCTCTCGCTCGTGGTGAATTGTTTGGGGAGTTGTTAAGCAGGCTTGGGGGAGCACGGCACATGTTTCTCTCAGTGTTATGAGTGGCTTTTCATATTTCATGTGCAATTTTAACACCTACTACGAACTAACTGCTCTAATAAATGCCTGTGTGTGTGTGTGTGTGTGTGTGTGTATGTTCAGCTCCACCCGTTGCCCCCCGAAAAACCGCCCCATGGGGCTTACATGCTCATATAGTTGTTTGGGGCAAACATTAAGCAGCAACATCGTGTTGCATATTCATAAAACTCAACTCATGGAGCTCGTTTGTATGCACGGATGTGTGCTGGTGCCCCGTCGCGTCCGTTGCCAAAAAGGAAAACAATTTTTCAATGCATTTTCGCAAAAGGGGAGGGCATTGCAGTTGGGCCAAATTGGAACGAATCACTTTTTATTGCATACTTGTGCGGGTCGAGCACGTGATGCGGGGGAAAGTGATATTGCTTGATTGAAAATAAGACGAGCTTAATCGGTCCTGGAAATGCAGCCCCTATATAATTTTAATTTTACTATATGCCTCTTCCTCTTCCTATTTGAGTAATTAAATCTCTCTTATTTCTTATTGAAACCATTAAACTAAATCTACCAATTTGGCTTCAAAATCCGTATTCCTTTGGCAAAGTTTAAATAAATCCTCACATTTATATCTCTTTATCTGAAGCACTCTTTTAAAGTTCCCCTAAACTGTTTTTCCTTCCTTATTATGTTTTATCCACAGAGTTGTGTATGTGTCTTTTTAAATCCGTATAAATCAAATTTATATTTAGATACTCAACGCTCGACCTAACTCATCACGTGCTTGTCAAAAATATCCACGACACAAAGCCTGCCGAAATTCCTTCTCTCTTGTTGCATATTTGACTTGAGTTGTCGTTGCTTCGCTTGGGTTTATCTGTCAGCTTATCGCAGCCATCATGAGATTTTGGCGTAAATTGTCAGAGCCACTCCAACCCGGCTTTTCAGGCCATTCCCCCACCATTTTCAGCTCCCATGCATTTCTTTTATGCTGCTGGAGAAAAACAGAGAGGACAAATTGTGATAACAACTTTGGAAATGTATAAATTTATTAGAAATAAACTAACTAAGAAAAGGTTAAGGATGATGCAAATATTTGCTATTACAGCTGGAAATAAAAAGGATTAAAAGTTAAGAGAAAAGACTACACATAATTATATGTACAAATGTTTAGTTATAATAAATAGTCCGTGAGAAATAAATAATTAAAACTCTGAATGCTTGTATTAACGCATATTTTTAAGAGAAATATAATGTAAAATCCGTTTAAATCATACTACAATTTCTTTAAGAATTTATAAAGAGCTATACTACGAATAGTCCAGCTTCAACACATAGCTCCTATCTATATATTTTATAGATCTATTTATTCTTTACATAGATCTCTATTGTTCTCTGTGTAAGCCAGCGCAGTACACAGGAATAAACGGATCTCTGGCTGTCGAAACTTTGAGTCCATCGCTGATAGCCTGCTCACGTGCAACGACTTGGGCTCCATAGCACAGCCACACACAAACACACTCGCCAAAACACCCACACATCCTCAAACACACACACATTGGCGCACAAAGGGGAGCTATTGGATTTCCGGCGGAGATGAGAGAACTCTCTGTGGGCGGGTGGATGTGGAGCGGCAGGCGGAGTCTGGGAGAGCCGGGAGCTGTTCTTCATTGCCTCCAGCATTTTTCGATGTTGCCGCTTACGTTGTGAGCGAGTTTGTGTGTGTCTGGCCGGCTGACGTCATTGAGCTTTTTATTGATTTTTATTTGAACCGAAAAAGTGCTCGGCCCGAATCAAAAGAAGGAATACTTGGGCTAGGACGTGGGGCAGGCGGGCCAACAGATGTCAGCCAAGAAGCGACGAGAAGCGCAATTAAAGAGAGAGATTGCAAAAGGGTCTTCGAGGGGGCTTCGACTTGTCGGCCGCGGCTAATGGTAAACGATATGAGTTGGCAAGAGCGAAACTTCAACTGTTCGCTCGGCGAGTAAATAAAAACGGCATCAGACACAAGTCAATGTATAATCGTGTAATTTAATTTATTGTTTGCACTTAGCTCGGCTGCGTAATAAGGCTGTTTATACATCAGAAGCCGAACACATATACAGCCCGATGTATTTTGATTTTTCTATTATTGTTTGGCAAACAATCGTTATGGCTGATTTCGTTATTTGGGCGGCTCCCTTTATGGCAGCTATCGGAAATTAGGATTATTTGCATAGGAAATTTCGGAAGAGTTGGCAGTGGCAGCGCAAATATTTAAATTGAGGCAAATTATTATTATCACTATGCTGATAGAAATGTAACGAAAGACATAAAGAGGGGGTTACTGGAAAGTGTAGTTTGAAAGGAAAATATAAAAGCTCTGTTTTATCGTCTTTAAATTCTAGTCGGATTCTGATATGGCGTATGAAGTATTGCTTAAGAATAGCCAACTAAAAATAGTTATTTAAATGAAGTAGAATTATTTTGTAAAAATTAAAATAGTTCAAACAGATTTGTGCACTGCGACCACTGGGGTCTATTGTGCCCTCGTTCTAGTGTCTGAGCTATAGCTTCTTGAGCAATGAAATCGGAAGCAAGAATGCGATGATGTCGGCTGGTCGAAGAGCCCTCATTTCCTGCGTGGTGAGTGTAAGGCCGCCCAAGTGGGCCAACCTCAACCGACTGATAGCTGGACACTCCTCAAGTAAGTGTACCGGAGTCTCGTCTTCTTCCAAACTGAGTCTGCAAAGACTATCCTCCCCTATCTTGAGATTGTGCAGATGCTTGCGCAGTCTGCAGTGCCCGGTCAGGAAACCCGTTCCTATTCGGAGAGATCCTTTGCTCAACTACAAACTATCCTTGGCCCTCTTGCTGTTATAGCTACCTAGCAGACGTTTACTCTGCCTTGCCAGAAGTCATCGCAGGGAGTCATGAGATCCACACTAGTGCTCTGGCTGATGACTCCTGGCCCTAGTCCACAGAAGGGCTCCGGCCCATAGAAGGGCGTTCTTGCCCCTTTTCTAGCCATGATGTCGGCCACTTCATTGCCGGGGATCCCCGCATGCCCTGGTGACCTGGTTACTTTATTGTTCACTCCTAACTCATTGAGTGTTCCTATACATTGCCATACTAGTCTGGAAACAATCTTACGTCCACTCAGTGCTTTGATTGCCGAGCAGCACATCCAGAGCAGTGGATGGGCAAGTGAGCATCCTTCAAAAGATCCAAAGCGGACTCAGAACACCAAACACTCCAAACACCTATTACCCCACTTTAATAAGAAATATAATAAGTTATTCCTCTCGTTTGAACGGAATGATTCGAATCCTAATGATCTAATTGCGTACTGCAAGAGTATACAAACATCGGCGTGCCGAAGATTGCCGTTTCTTAAATTCTATTGATCCAATTTTCATGCTGGTCAAGAAAACTGGCAGCTTGTGTCTACCACAACCACATGCCGAGAAACATATTCCGCGTATAAAAAATGCTCGATTAAATTTTAAATAAGCTATATTTTGGGCTATAAACTATTTTGATAAGCTTTTAAAGGTCAGTTTAAATTCTCGGATAAGTTCCATAGTTTTACATTTCTGCGCTTTCGGTATCTGATATGACACAGTCGGCTAGTATCGCTTTCTTTCTTGATTAATAGTACACGCCTCAAAATTAGCTTAATTTGTTAAAATTCAATTCTTCCTTTCCTTTGATGTTGAGCGCTTTGGGGGGGCATATCCCTCCTGAAAAGAATAATAAGATAAGGCAAGGATAAGAAAGAAAGGTTATACGTCAGGAAATGACCTACACGAGTCGCATACAAGACAGCTAAAACGTGCTGAGTGTCCAGCCCCTTTCCGTTGTCCTCAGATTGATGACATCTGCAAGGGAAAGGATTCGGCCGATTAAGTGTGGTGACCGATCATTCCAGGACCGACCAAGTCAACTTACATAACCTCAATGTCGCATAGCTTCGAATAGTAGAAGTCGCGCTCCTCTATCAATGCTGCCACGATGCTCGAGTCATAAAAGTCACCACCTTCCTGGGACTTTTCTGCATTGGGCTTAAATGTTCCCCTGCGGGTGACGAAGGATTTCTTTTCGTGCCCGTCCTTAGTGGGTGTATTCCCTCTGGCGTTCACTGGCTTTGATTCCGAACGATCTACGTGGGGATTGGTTATTTATGAGACTCAAAAACAAGAATAAGAGCTTGAGAGCTGGAAACAACAACGTACCTGCTTTCGCTACAGGTGCAACACGCCGGGACTTGCTGGCTCCTGCGGGAGAAGGGACTTTTGGGGCAACTTCCGGAGCCGCGCCTACTTTGCGCGTGACGAAGGATTTCTTTTCTTGCCCGTTCTTTGTGGGTGAATTCACGCTGGCGTTTACTGATTTGTTTTTCGATCGATCTACGTGGGGATTGGTTATTTATGAGACTCAAAAACAAGAATAAGAGCTAGAGAGCTGGAAACAACAACGCACCGGCCTTCACTACAGGCGTATATGTCGGTGCAACACGCCGGAAATTTCGGGCTCCTACGGGAGAAGGGGCTTTTGGGGCACCTTCCTGAGCCGCGCCTACTTTGCCTGTATCGTTGGCATCAAAAAATCTTTTGAACCATTTCAGAAATTCCAAATTGTCTTGCAAACGGCCTTTGACAAGTTGGTCAATGGGGATATCCTAAGAGTAAAAGATATGAAAAATATGCGCTAGAAAGTGAGAAACCAAATGTAATGGAAGCAAAATAAGAGTGCAGTGCTAAAGAATCAAACTATAGAAGCAAACTTCGGGCAGGCGATGCCCCCACATAGTATTTGGCTAGAAGTTAAAGATCTTAATTTAAACAGATCTTCACATCTAGGAAAAGTATGAATTATTACCTTATTTACCGACATCTTTGCAAAGCCGTCCTGCAGTATCTTAAAATTATTAATGTAGTCGCGCTCAAGATTTGTTCGATATTTGACTCGCGTTATGGCCACTGAGCTGGGAAACAGCTTATTCATGAGCTGGCAGTAAGCGGTACCTAATTAAGGCAATTAGAAAGCTTTATAGACGTCTTGAGCGCACACTTACCCGTGCATAGCTCCTCGATTTTGTTCAAATCAGACTGCAGGACACGATTGACCCAAAGAAGTAATTCTTGACGGGAGAGTTTCTCATTCGTTACTTTTGTGGGAACGTTGATAGCCATGATGAACGTTTTTTCCGGCTTTATTGATGAGGTTGAAGCTCACTTTGCTCTGCTTTTTCGTCTGTTTCCTTCAAACGTTCGACTTAAACTGAAAGGAGTTTCGAGTAAATTTGACAGGCCAGATTTTCAAGGCCTACTTTTCGAGTTCATGTCGGACAGCCAATATTGAGTATATATCTTAATATTTTATTTTTGATCAGCAGCCAATCCGATTTAGCCATATTCGTCTGTACGTTCACATGAAACGTGATATCTCAAGGGCTATAAAATAGATACCAAATTCGGAGGCAACTTTCACATATGTTGTGCGCATATCAAGTTTATTTTACAATTTGGCAAAGCCCAAAATTAATAAATGGCTGCTACTTCTCAGAGCAGATACAAATGATAAACAAGAAAGGAAGCTAGCTTAGGAACGCCGAAGTTTGTGTACTCTTGCAGCCTAAAATTGGATCATTATGAATTAATCAGTTTTACAGCTACAGTTTTGCATTTCACTGTGCATTTCCCGATCCCAGTGGTGCAACACTAAGGGAATTTAGAATCTAGTATTTCTACTCAGCACTTTCCACGTAACCGTGGATTTGGTTATAAACGAAGGTAATGCCAAGCATGGTTCTACGGTAAGATAAAGATGGTAACTAAATTAGGAGAAATCTACTGGAATAAGAGGGTAACCTCTGGCTTGCATCCCAGTTTAACCCGACTCAATGCGTTTACTGTGGCTCCCAACGCAGGATCCATATTCTAGGATAGGACGAACTAAATAAATATATAGGGATTTTGTAGCATAGGCGTCATTGAATTCTTGATAAATAAAGCCAAGTTTAGGACACGAGAGAATGTCATTGGCTTACATTTAGAGCCGTTTAGGTTTAATAAGTTTATGCTGCAACATGTTTGAAGATTATTAAGATCTGTTTTTAAATCAGACTGGCAGGAACCTTCCTTATATTGCACAAAAATTTTGATATTTGATAAGAAAAGGTATTTTTAAAGAGGACCTTTTGCGTCCTGCCATATAAAAAGTGAAAAAAATATGGTTTTTTTTTAATTATGTGCATTTGAGCTCGGAGCCCCGCCAAATGACTGGAAGCACTGTTTAAAATGGGCAGCACTTGTCAACTTTTTCATGCTATTAAAGCGCCACCTGGCGGTTTGCTCATAAAAGTACGCCTGTTACATACATTATACATGGAAATTTCCGAATTCGCCGCAAGTTGCCCTAGCCAAGACGGCAACCCAAATTGTCTTATACCTTAGTCTGTTCTGCAACCATGGTATAAGATTAGTACTCAAGACGCCTGCGTTGAACGAGAAAACTTGTTTCTCAGCTTTTCTCCATTTCTCTTTTCGCTCTCACAGCGCGAAATGTCAAAAGTGACATGCCAAAGCTGACAATAGAAAAGCTGAGTGCACGAGAAGAGCGAAAAACAAACAGATAGAGTCACCCCCAAAAAGCCGCCCCCAAAGCGCGCCTTCGTCCCCCTCAAAACTCGGCAGCGAAAACAACCCCTGAGAGGGCAGTGGAAGAATTCACAGAAAATACCTGAATACCTTCAATGAGTTCTGAACGATATGCAAGTGCCGAGCAAGAAAGGTAACTGCCTTTGGGGGGGTTTCCACGGGAAATGCAGCACTTGAGCCGTGCCATCCCTTGAACATTTTCGCTCTGAATTCTCCGCTCTGGCGTTCGCTTTCTCTCTTCCTCTCTGCCGGCTCTCTTTGGGATGCTGTTGGGCCTCTGTGCGCAGCAATCTCAACGAGATGGGGGCGAAAATCTCTAATAAGGATGCCCGATGATGAAAAATTCATGTCCTGGCAGCCAGCGCTGGCTCCTGAGTAAACGAAAACACTTCGACCCAGCCGCACGCAGCGAAAACACAGGCACCCAGGCCAGAGAGATAAGGTGAAGCCAGAGCAGGAACCTAGTCCATTCGAATTGTGCAATAAATAAATCGGTGCCTGACGCCAGGGCGCAGCAGCCAGCAGCCAGAAGCCAGTTTTCCAGCCAGGTTGGGAAATCGCCACGCGAGTGCCAGTGAAAACGCAGATAAACCCGTTTCGAGTGATTGTATAATTCGCAGTGCTTCGACGGGTGTGTGGAGGCCCACCGGCAGCGGCCACAAGGATATTGCCTATATCCCTGGATTGTCTAGTTCCCGAATCTCCGACAAGTCGGAAAATTCCATTCCCCCAAGCGCAGGCTGCGGCATGAAAACTTAATTGACTTTAATAAATAATTTCGACAGCGATTCCCCGTCGCCGTTGTTGTTGTTATTCCCGTTGCTTGTGTGTGTGTGCGCCTACGTTTTTTTCGGTGAAAGCGAACGCGGGTCCAAAGCGGAATCGGAAAAAGTTACTAAAACACAACCAGGAAGCCAGTAAAGAAAATAAGAAAAAAAGGAATACATAGAGAACTTGCCGCTGCCGCTGCCGTTGCCGCCTGTAAAAGCAAAAGGCGAAGCCAAGGAGCGGGGGTGCCGAAGCAGAAGGACGAAGGACAAGAGCCGGAAGTGGGCGGAAGCAGCGGGGAACACTTGCAAGAGAGAGGGAGGCGGTCGTGGAGTTGGAGCAAGCAAGAGAGCCGCCATTACTGCGTAAGAGAGAGAGGAGGCCAAAGAGACCTGCGCTATTTTGTGGATTCAAAAATTATAAACAAAACTCAAAGTCCACAAGAAGGTGGAAGACATTCTTCTTGAACATTTCCCAGCCGGAAAAACTTTATAAAAATATGAGTTAAACATAAAAATTAACACCTAAATCAATACATATCAATCGCTAATAATTAGCTAATTAACAAGTAAGCCAAGGAAAACCAGAAATTACCAAAGAAAGCCGAGATATTAATAGAATAAATAACAAAAACAAATGCGATAGCCATACATATCAGGTGAAAAGGCAAGCGAGCCAAAGGAAAGAGAAATATATTAAAAATAAATATACGAAAAATATAAAATACAATTAAGAAAAAAAGGAAACGTAATCGTGAATTAATCAGAAATAATTCACCAAAAGGAAACGAAAACATATCATGTAACTCGCCCTAAAAGCTAGCTGAAACCAAATAATACAAGCTACGCTATCTAGCCCAAAGGAAAATATAAAACCTAATGAACTAGTTTAGGAAAAATCGTGCAACATATCGCATACATATCAAAGCTCTTGCAAAGAGTCTACAACTAGCGTAAATCATACAACTTACAACTTTAAGATATTAATATAATTAAACTGCGTAGAAAGAAGATCCCAAGGCCGCATTTTTGTTAGCAGTTTTACATCGATTATCCAATATAAAGGAATATAAATAAAGATAAATAAATAAATATATAGACAAGTATCGCCACATATCATTGGGGAAACCTCAGCAAAAGTGAAAAATAATCACAGCTAGAAAATATATCAATTATATATAACAAGGAAAAAAATACCTACCTAAAAGAACTACGCATAAAGTCATTTACTTTATTAAGAGGACCAAATCGAATGACGAGAAGACTTAATTGAATTCCACACAACGGATCAGGACATATAACATTGCTGAAAGGTGAGTGCAGCGGAATTAACTATTAGGAAAATAACTTACTCTAGTGAAAAATACTAGAAAACGAATATTTTGTATTAGAGTACTCGTAAAAATGTTATTGTCGTAATCATAAAAAATAAAATGATTTTTGTAAGTGTTAGAGAAGCAAGTTTTATAGAGCAGAACATGGTAGGGTCGTTAAAAAAACTTTTAAATAACAAGATATAATTTTGTAGATAAAGATATTAAAGCGGAACTTTTCAGATCTTTAAAAAACATTAAAATATTCCCTGAAACCCGAGCTTTCAATACCAAATTTTTGTATTAATTTTATAAATGTTGAATATAATTTATGTTAAATTTAGTTTTAATGAAAATAATTTGTTAACAAAAGTAAATCAAATGAAACGGTTCAACCACTTGAACATACATTCCATGCTTCCTTGATATGATAGTCCCAATATAAAATATTGTCTCGATGTAGGCGCCCTCCCGAAATATCCCCGAACACACCCGCTACCCTAAAACCAATCATAAACTTTTCGGTTAAGGCAGGGAAGCATAGGTAATCCATAAACAGCCTAAAATAAAACCGGAGCGTTGGGCCCCGAACATTTTATGCGCCAATGGCTCTGGAGGGGATTCCCGTGCTGCCGTACGGCACCGCCTCGTGCCGCAATGCCGCCCCTCGCTAAACCGTAATGAGCCTGTCGAAGTGAAATTTGTTGCTGCAGCGCCTAAGAGCGTGCCCCAAACACACACACACTCGAAGCCCAAAATCAATAGGCGGACATATGTGTGTGTGTGTGTGCGCGCTTGTGCGTGTAAACAGCTAGAAAAATCAACCAACACTCGCGCAGGTGGGGGCTGGGGAGTTTTCCTCGGCGTCGTCGCCACGCGCGCTATTAAAATTTTCATTTTTATGATTATCGCTTGCGAAAATCCGCAACAATTGTGCGGGTTCACACGGTGCCAAGAGCCGCGGGAGGGGCGGTATTGAGCAAAGGACTAAGGACGCACAACAGGACACCTACGATGACGCGGAAGGAGTGCGATTGCGGGTGCGTGTATGTGTTGCGACTGAGCAAATGTTTAACTTTGGCCATAAAATTAAATTTAATTTTCAATTACTGCGGTTGGCAATCGTTTGCTTTGGCCTGGCCGGAACTGCACCCCCCGGCCGAATAAAAAAAGTGATTACAAAAAGTTCCCACCTGCCCAACTGCCCACTTCCCCAGCGCTCCACCTAGAGCGAACGGACTTACCTTTCGGCCATTAGAGCGGTGGCCACTTTAAGGCCGCCGCCACTGCAGCTGGCTCACTTTTGCAGTATCAAAAATTCATCTCCATCAGCCAGCGGCCAGCAGCAGCTGCTGGCTTTTCGCTCTTTTTTCCCTCCTTCCCTGGCATTTTCCCCTTTTTTCTTGGCCTTTTCTGCGGTCCAGTTCAGGCTGCCCACTTTGCGCTGCATCCTTCCAGGCGTCATCCCCTAATGAGTGCAAAAATGAGCTTCGGGGAATGCAGAAAGCCAGCGCGCAGCAACAACAAAGTATCGTCGTGAAAGGAGACTCGGAAAATACCCTTGGATATCATAATTACGCTTAACTCCTTCGGCTATAAATTGAAGCTTTAAGCAGGTTGAGAGTGGAGCAGAACAGCGATGGTACAACAAAATTATAATTTCAAAACAAAAAAAGACATTCCACTATAACATTATCTTGTATGATTTGAAATAGGCACATATTTTTTTCATTGAAACTAATATAACAATACTGTATTTCCTTATACCATCCAAAATAATTTCATTTGTAAGTGTGTGCTGATCTGAAACACATGGGGTATGATTAATGCGCCTGAGAGAGGGAACCTAGAACGATGTGCATGTCAATTGGATAAGCTCTTGTCAATTACCGTATTTAAAACAAAAATGTTTATAATGATACAATTGCTCACTGACAATTTTCTTCGTCTCGATAAATGAAAGATAACATAATTCATTAATTAATTAAGCCATATCGAGCAAATAGATTTCATGGGGAGACCACCTTTTTTTCTTTTTATACTTAACTTAAATACTAAACTTAATATATTATGTAACAAGTACTGGCTGCTGGGGCCTTCGACTTAAGGGAAGACCTTATATTTCATAGGAGCGATATATTTTTATTACGTAACTGATGGTGTCTCGGGCCACTAGAAATTTTATATTTTATTTCCTTCCTGGTTAAAGATCGGAGTTAATTAATTTATATATTCAAGATGGTAAAAGCTTGCATAATTTAATGCAAGTAATCGGAGTACCAATAAAAGGCCTCTAACTCATTCTCACAGAAATAACGAAACCGACAGTAACGGACCCTAAGACAATCAACTTTCTGCGCAGATCCGAATGAAAAAATACGCGATTTAAAGTAATCCAGTCCTTCCGTTTCGTTATGCTTTGCCATCTTTTGGCCGACGTTAAAGTGTTCCTGAAGCTGAAGGCTATATGGCCAAAGAAACAGCAGTGGAACTTTCCACCAAAGTGGGTGAAGGTAATTTTCCACGTAGTCGTGTCGACATTTCATGCAAATTCTTGTTACTTTTTTGTGCAGATTCCCCGGCTTGTGCTGCTTCTGTTGCGTGAGCGTTTTTTTTTTTTTCGTTTCGTGTTTCTTACATAAGTTAAAGTTAAAGTTTGCAGGGGCAGCAGAAACGCAAGGAGAGTGCTTTTAAGCGGTATTCATGTAGTCGTCTACATTCTATTAAACTCAAAACTTGAGTGCATATTTTATGGCATTTCTGGGGGCTCACGCAGGGCGATTGCCGAGCAGATGATGATGTCATCAACAACAGGGCTGTGAAAAGTCAGTTGAGGGAGGTTGCTAGACTGGGAGAAGGGAAACTGAGGGGGAGGAGCCTGGTAAGCGAAGCTTCTACAGGTGGACAATCCAGCTTAATCGCTGGCTCCGCAAATTAATCAAAATTCATGTAGCATACCTCCCAGGACTGCCTCGCACACTTACAACAAATGCAATTAGGCTGAGCTGTTTTCCAGCCAAAGCTTTGCAAAGGTGTGTGTGCGTTTGTGTGTGTGTGGCCCAGAGCAATCATTTAAATAGCTTACGTTTTGGCCACCTCAACTGCCGCCCGACATCCGCACAAATATATCATATGCGAGCGGGAAAAAATGTATGCCTGGCATACGAAATTTCTGCTGCCTTGGTAATAAGCGAAAAAGTCGAGCAACCTTTGACCCTCTTTCCTCCCCCGCACCCCTAATACTCGGCATTTTCCACGCTTCATTACATTAGATGACACGCCTCCGACGTCCTTCGTCCTTCGGCCCCCATGCAGACGTGTGACAATGACGTAGTAGAACATTTCATTTTTTCGGCGGCAGGAAAAAACTTCAGATGACTAACTGCCAACGGCGCCACGCACTTTTCCCAACCCCCGTTTCGTGCACCGCGCTGCCTCATTTTTAATTCATGAAATGTTTGCCACTAACAAAAAATTACACTTAATGTTAACCTGGGCAAGGAGGCGGGAAAGGCGTGCGGGGAAAGTCCAAGTAACTTTTCCGAGCCACTGCAGACAAGGAGAATACAAAGCCCGAAGACATGGATAATTGTCACTTACGGCGGGTCCTGTCTATATATATTTGTCTCATATCTTATATACTTTAGCTCAGGCCCGAGAACGAGCCCGAGCACGCATTAAATATTTATGAAATTAGGGCCCAGCAAATATATACAAAAAGTTATCTCCGTATGCGTATACATGGGAAATTGATTGACTGACTGTCTGCTTGACGGCTGATTGGCAGTTGGCGGTGGGCTGTGGGCTGTGGGGATTCGACTTGTGCCGGTTTTCCCAGAGTTTCCTTCTTAATTGTCCCATTTGCCTTAATTTTTAATGTGTCAGTGGGAAAGTTTAGAGTACATCACATATGAGCAGATGTTTGGCGGGGGTTTAATGGCGGGGGAGAAAGGGAGGCAAGTGAGAACCCTGCGGCGTTGACCAGTCGTAATTACATGGACAGCTGTCAGGTTTCCGTGAGGCGTTTTAAATTGGACTAATTCTCTAGACATGCAAATGACGATGGATGGGCCCGCTTGAGTCCCCAAGGATTCATTTCCTCTTCCTTGCTATCCTTTCTCAGGTGCACTCCTTCAAAGTTGCTCATATTTTTAGAGCGCAAACGGAAATTCACATTCCAAGTGCGCTGGGGACAGACTCAAAGGAAAGACACGACGAGATCGAAACTAGAAACTGATTTTCCAGCTCAAGTGCATGCCAATTGCTCCCCAGCTGCAGTTCTGTTCGCTTTTCGTCTGTCTCTGTTTGTTTTTGATTCGATATTGACTGATTTGTAATTTAAGATAAGCAAATGCAGCAGGAGCGGCTGAGGGATTGGGGAATGGGAAGCAGAAGCAGAATCAGAATCAGAGTCAGACTCGGCATCGTCACAGGAATCTGCAGGAGCAAGGCAAATGTTTTGTCAATATTTGTCTTGAGAAGCTGAAAGCGGCATCGAATCTGCGCACTCAGGTGGGCGTTTAGGGAATGCTTTAAGCATTCAAACAGTCCAGGGAGTTTGCTTTCAAATTAACAAGGTTATAGGGCAATTTTAGGCTCGCAAGTTGTGAGTCACAGCATGAGATTCGTCTTAAACTTATTTGGAAATTGTTTAGCTTTAAATTTGAGAAGTCTTATGGGTGGACTTAATTTTCTTGAGCATAAAAGTATACATTATTAAGAGAGAACGAGAGAAACCTAGATTAATTAATTCATTGATTAAATAAAATATGTAATAAATAAATTACCGGTTCAATCCCTTCAGTAAGTCGACGATAACTTTCACTGCTGTCAGCTGTGTGCCCCAGACAAGTGGTCTTAATTCGGCCGACAGCGATTCATGAACGAGAAGTTAATTGGAAGACTCAAAGATGCGGACTTAAAGGCATCCGCTCGAGCTGGTTTTCTTCATTTGCCGTCTTAGCCGCAAACCGCTTTTCATTGCTGCCGGGCCCCAAAAATCTGTGTCAAGTTGACATTTTGACTAATTTAAAATGAAAGCCTCGGGGTGGCCACGGCAGAGGCAGGAAAATCAGATGGAGGAGAGTGGCGGGGAGCGAGGAGCAGCGCAGGAGAAAGGCGGCTGGGAGAAAGGAGAGTGCAGAATGGAGAATGAAGAGTGTAGAGTGGAGAGCACACATGCATACACGCGCCCATATATTATGAAATCTTTTGGAAAGGCAAACGCACAAAAGTATGCTACGGCTCTTGCAGGCACACTCAGACGCACACTAATGAACACACACACACACAGGCTACACACACTCGCCCACATTTCTTGTGGCTTATGCGCATATTGTGCAATTTTATGTAGCATTCTTTGAGGGGCATGTTAAAAAGCTGCCTTAGCACGAGAGCGAGATGAAAGTTTGCTGTTCCCCCGTACAGCCGCAGCCCTAAGACCCCCAAGACCCACAACCCCTTCATACTCTCAGCCCTCTCGCATCCACACTCTTTTGGCATTTGTTTAACTGCGCCACATTTTACGGCATTAACCCAAATTAGCTCTTAACATAAAACTCATTTTCCAGGGGTTTGGACCACATTTCTCCCCCCCGTCCAGCAACCCCTTTTTTGGCTTATTTTAAATACGAAAACAATATTTTGTTAGGCCAAATTCTGTGTATGTGCAGTGTGTAAGCCCTGGCATAACATTAATCAAATGATATTTTGATTATCATGCAAGTGAATTAATTATGGGGGCCATCTTTTATGAAAGTCCCCCGTTCCCTTCAGCAAACTGTTTGCTTACCTACCCTGCCTGCGTTTCTGGTAGACCTCTTCCATTATTTTCTGTTTTTATTGATGACTGTCTTTTGGATTGAGTGACGGAGTAGGTTAAAGTTTTACCACAAGACTAAGTTTTCTGGTAAGGTTGTATGTCCTGACCACGCCCAAATATGACTATGCCCATAATCATGGATTTTTTCATGGCATTAAATGATTATTGAGTTTTACTGCATATGTCCAGATATTGTTTATTATAGGAGAATGAGAAAAAGAGTATAATTATTCCAAACTACTTTAAAGAGTCCATTAGAGTTGATTATAATTATTCAAAACTTCAGTAGCTAAGATCACATTTAACTGAATTCCCCTTGACATTGCCTGTGAACCCTCTGTCATCGATAATTTCTTCAGGGTACATGGGAGCTTACCTGATAAAGTATTATTTCATATTCATTCCCGGTGTGTTGTCTGTGTTTGTCCTTTTTTTATGTAAATTATCGACCGCCTTTTATACGACGCTCGTCTGCAGGACGAAGGCCTTACAGTTCGGCTTGGTAAACTCTCCCTGTCCTGTCCCGGCTACATCGAAAAAAATATCCATAGCAAGGCCCTTCGCAATGCCTGCTATCATTCAAATTAGATAAATCTTTGAAATTATATTTTATTTCGGTACTAATTTCATTAGAGACTTAAAATATTACATTATAATTCAATTTAAATAAATTTAACTATTCAAATAAAAACAATACCTGATAAAAAATATATACACTTGTTCGAAAAAGACTTCTTTCTGCGTTGCAAACTTCTGACTTCAATTACAATAACTTTCAGATTACAAAAATAAAAGGGTATTCGGCTGCAACATTGTCGGGTGACTGATTTTAATGACCAAAAACCAGACACCAAGAAGTTATAATTACATAATACTACCCCTTATTTTTCGCAGTGTTGTTCTGTCACGCAGCGGCGCTGCCTTTGGGGCGGTAAGTGGTTAATGCTACTTGCCCGCTGGCCATTTGTGGGCTGGCCTCGGGCCTGGTTACAGCTACACGAGAGGGATATGCAGAGTTTGCTCGCACAGTCGTGTGCAGCACACACTCACACACACTCGTATCCTGTAAGCACGCACACACACACTTGCACTCACGAATCCTCATGCGTGCCATTACCTAGCAGGAAGCGTCGCAACCTCCCGCTCTCCCGCATGCGCTACCCTCTCATTCTGCGGTCACGTATTCATTATCATTATCTTAATGAAGCGTTATGTAAGGTGCATTATAATTATGGATTTTTTTCGGCCGGATTGTCGGCTAATGACGGACACTTCGGGTCCTTGCCCTTGCGGCTCCTTGGACTGCGGCAAGAAAGTCAATAAGTTGGAAGTCATTAAAAGAGCTTTACATCGCAGAGGCGGCCACTTGTCCGCCCACAATTGTTCTTCAATTTTTATCCTGCGAATTTTTATTGCGGAAAATCTGTGAAAAGCAGCGTGGCACGGGTCAAAGGCTTTTCATTTCGCCCATTAAAACGCCGCTCATAATATAAAACGGATGCTCCCTCTCAGTGGCAGTAAAAATATATTGAGAGTACACTCGAAAAACGAGGATACTTTCGGCACTCTGTGTGCTCTTCGGTGTGTCCGTGAGTGCTTGAGTACGTGTGTGTGAGGCCCTGTGAACATATTTTGTCCGGCGCATTTGGTGAACAATTAAAATTAAAATTTCATACGCATCGCATCGGGGGCTGGGAAAATGTTTGACATGCCTGACACACAAATAACGACAGCAACTCATCCACCGGCAGACGGATATAGACCACATCCCCGTTATGGCCAGCTCTGCGAGTGTGCGTATGGCCCCGGGTCTCGTTGTGTGGAGTGCATTTCAAGTATTTTGGTATTCCATTTAAATTTTTAATAATTTTCAAAAATTGATGAGTGGCAGACAGGGCTGGCCAAACACAACAAAGCCCGGCCCTTTGCCATAATTCCCCGTTTGCTCTAGAAAGCTTTTGATTTGATTTATTGTGATGAGCCGAGTCCTGAGAGAAAGTTTTGAATGGCATAAAATATATTTCGTTAGCTTAGCCTGGATTCGTCCAGGCACAGGCTCTCCAAGGGCCACAGGGGTTTGGAACGATGCGAAAGGATGGATAGTTGTCCTTGCCTGGTTCAAAGTCGTCTCTGCTGTTGAGTTTTCTAAATAATTAAAATTATTTGTGACATACTTGTGGCCACAACGGACGCACAGGACTCTCCGAAAACACATCCTGTTTAAAATCTACCCTTCTACGATTTGTCAATTTCCAAAAATGTTATTTATGCAAGAGAATGGCTTTTATTATAGGCGAAAAACTGTCACTGGCAGCGGAGGGTCCTGGCAAATGACAAGCGGTTCAGACGTCAATCAAGCCCCAACATTTTTCCCTTCTCCTCCGTTGCCAAGTCATTTTTATATTCATGGCCAAAACTCCGCCTCGAAACGAAAGGCTCAAAACTCTTCTTCTGCTCACACAAAACAAGAGTTCAACTTGAGAGCCTGGCGAATCCTTAAAGTGTCAGTAAACGGAAAAACGGGTTAAGGGGTCGCAGCGCTGTATTTATGGAAATTCAATCGCCAGTTGCCGTTTCCCGGCAACCGGAAAAATGTCTCCCCCATTTCGCAGCTCTTCCTGCTGTGCTGTTGTCTAATGAAAATTCGATTCAATTGGAAAATGGTTTAAGGAGAAATTGATTTTCACTTTGAAGTTGGCCCACCAGCGGAGAAGTCTGCCGCTGACATCGCGGAAAGCCTATAAACCGAGCGAGGAAAATTTTGCACGGCAAAAGAATATGGCTTTATTTGTTCTGCCAAATACAAATAATTGAACTCTTCTTATTAAAACAATAACCACAAAAATATATTAAATATGTTTTTATATATTTTCTTAAGCATTTCCTTAATTTCTTTAAATATTGCGCAGACTTAAATTTATAGTTTGGCCTCTGGTTTGCTGGTTTGTTTCTTTTAATGCATTGGTTTGTTTTTTTTTTTGCCATCCTGGCTGCGATGTCCTTGCTGTCTCGGTGTGCGTGTCCATTATCCATTATAATTTATGCAATTAGCTCGATTAACAGGTTACTCTTGTTATTTATGCCGAGCGATGATGAGAACAAGAGGGAGGAGGCTGAGAGGCCGGGTAGGGAATGAGGAGAAGATGCAAGGACGAAGCAGAAATAGACAGAGACAAAGCGATGTATGCCAAGTAAATTTGCATAGTCTGACCTGAACCAACTGAACCACTGAAACAATGAAGCCATCATCCCCCTTCACCCATCCACCCACTCACCTACTCGTAAGCCACCCCGCCAGCCAGCCCCACTTTACGGATACTAAGCCAGGCCCCACGCCCTACAACCCACAATTAGATCGATATGCGTAGGCTCTGTCACTGTGATTGCTCTTCTAATTACCGCAATTGCGGGCACTTGAAGCGTCTGCTTTAATTGAAATCTTCTGGCCGGAGAAGTGGGAAATTTTTATTCAAATTAAGTAAGCCTGCTTTTCCCCAGCGAGGAGGCGTGGGTGTTGGCTGTCCTGGCAACGGCCTAACAACGGTGCCTTGTTGGTGCTTTCCAAACAATGAGAAGCGCGTTCTCTACACAGGCAGAATTTAAGGTGACTAAAGGCATAATTTAACCGATATTAAAAGACAAAGAATCCATAATGATAAGTGGAGAAAAATATGTTTTTAATTGATCATTCTTATATAAATGATTATGAAAATATTGGAAACTATATTTTCTCATAGATAATGCTTCAATCTTAGGACTACTACCAATTTACTCTGCCAGAAAGAATTATTTTTCTTAGTGTACCTTTCCTTCGCATTTACTACGTTTCTCCGGCTAAAAACGAGGGCTAGCCACGAAGGCCGTAAAGGTGCATGTAAGTGTGGATGTGGAAGTGCTAGCCCTGCGGCTTAGCCAGCTTAGCCTATCGAGCCAAGGACCTCGTGGCTGCCTGGTAGTAGTAGTGGCACGCAAAAAAATTCCAAAGCTCCAAAAGCATATTGCTAGGATACCAGCGCGAACTGGGGGAGGCCAAAACAAAACACGCATTGTCCTGGCACGCCAGTTGGCAGTTGGACTCAGTGGCAAAAGGCAGCAGTCGCAACAACAGCTAACTAGTATAAATACCAGAACGAATCCTTGTACCGAGAAAATTTCAAAAATACCGATAATGAACCGAGCGAGAGCCGAGGGCACTCGAAAATGGTGACATAAGATCGAGGGAGTGGGACGATGTCGCTGGGTCAGAAGATCTTCAAAATAAAAACTTTTACGCAGAGGTTTTGCCAGAACTTTGCGGTCAAACTGCGCAAGGACTCGCCGCGAGGACACGCGAGGTGAGAATGAAAAAAAAAAAACTAAGATACTTATAAAAGTAATATAAAAAGAAGTGAAGGAAAAAACTTAAAAAACACCTCGGAAAGCCACACCAAAATTATGAACAAAGAAGGTGTAAAGAATTCTTTCTTGCAAATTGAAAGTTTTCACAGGATTTTACGTAAACTAAAAAAGGATGTTATTGTGTGCGAAGGTGGATGTTAAAAAAAAATATAATTACCAACTTACTTACTGGCGAGCACTGTAAATAATTAATCATAACCAGCGACAGCGAACTCAATTACAAACAAGTGACGGTTCATATTCAGTATTAAATTATTCCCTCAAGCCCGAGGGAGCAGGGAAAATAAATAAATATTATTTGCATTTCCTGCTCAGTGAGTGTCCTGTCTATAAGTGTGTGAGTGTGTAAGTGCGTGTGTGCGGGCAAGTGTGTATCCTTGCCATAAGTGCTGTGCGAGTGTGTGAGCATGGCTTATTGACGACGCGTAGCCAAGGCAACCCGTGTTGGCCCCAACAAACAGAGGCGGCGAAATGGGGGCCAGGCATATAATTATAGACCAGCAGGACCCCCCACCGCCCACATGCCATATACATACACAGGAAAAGATTTTAAGCAACTATTGTAATTGAATGAAAAAACTAGAATAAATATTTAAAATTAATAATAATTCCCCCAAAAATGTATGTCCATTTATGCAAAAATATACAAAAATATTCTATTAACATTATGGCTACCTACAAAAGCGATTATTTAATTAATGATCTGATAAGTTGTATACATACTGAAATATTTGGAATCGAAGTATATAAAGAAATAAGGTTATAGGGACACAAACATATTTCGTACTTTTTTCAAAAACCAAAAAGACATTAAAATAATCATTTTCTTTGTGTGTATCTCTGTTTTTATGTATATGTGTGCCATGTACTGTTGTATGGCGTGCCTGCCAGGCACTGGCAACACTTTACTCGATTTGTTTAATCGATTTTTCTGCCAGTACCTCAAGCCCGAGAAAACGAGAAACTGTTGTGGAAGGGATGGCACGGGCCTTCGGGGGTGGCTGGCATGGGGAATGGCTCAAAATTGCCTTTATTATAGATAAATATGAGCGATTTAATGCCGCACGCAACTTAAACTGACCAAGAGAGCGCCAAAGGAACGGTTGGAAAAGTGGGAAAATGGGGCGGAAAAGAGGGAAACGCAGCGAAGACGCGCAGCCAGCGAAGCGTCATAAAATATATACGCCGCTGGCCGTCAGATTTATAGGCGCCATCCAGCGCTCTCTCCCCCTCCGCCTGTTGTTAGTCGGCTATTAATAATATAAATAAAAGAACTGGCTAAATAGAAGCAGCAACAAATTACCATAATTGGCTTGCATCATACCCATCCAGCCAGCACTCAATGCGCCAAAAGCGGACTTAACCGTACTTACCAAAACTTGCGCATTATTCCCAACTTCAGGAACTTTTCCGCCAAAGGTGGCTTACATAAATCCAAATCGAAGTCGGAATGCTCTAATCATGCTAAATAATGTTAATCTAAAAGGTTGTTAGAACAGAAGGCAGGCTAACTAAGAAAGTATCAATTAATAATATATTTGAAGCATACAAAATATTAATTATTTTATATTTTGTTTTCCTTATTCAGGTAAAATAGGTCATAATTTCATTCAAAGATCTACAAAACCGACATTCCATAGATATTTTTCATACCATAATTTATATTCTCCGTAGTTAAGGACCTAAAGAACTTCAACTTTCTTTTACCTTTGCCTTGATTGCTTAGCAAATTGAATAGCCAAATCATTAGGCCCATTCAATAGGGCCGGAAAGGGGTAGAAAACCGAGCAATGCTAAATGCTTTTATGCCCCCTACCGCCACCCTTCGTCCACTTTACTTTTACTCCATTCATAGAGTTGGTCATTTTGCAGCACAACACGAAGGCAGCTTGAGAGCTTCGACTGCTCCGCCTCTCCTCCGGCCGGGGGGCGATAAAAGTGCAAAAATATTTTTCCTTCTTCATGGTCTGTCAATTAACACGCCTTTTGCATTTATTCAATATAAATCGAGTGCCTGTCCGACAGCCAGAGGGGCTTGGAGGAGACTTCCAAGAGCGAAATGCAGCGCTCTCCACCTGTAAATAAAATTAGTTTTCAAGAATGACGAAGCTCTCGAACTCACTCAAATAAACCCGGAGACTGGACTGAAACTGGACTCCGGCAGAAAACTGAGGAGCTCCGAGGAAAACTGAGGTGGAGGCAGAAGAGCCCTGCACTCCAGTTGCCGTGCAGTTCATTACACATTGGCGCAATCCTTAAAAATACTCACCCCGAACACATGGAAGCCATTTTCATAAAAGTAAACGAAATGCAAAAGGGTGGCCAGGAGGGCTCGCAACCCCCTGACTTAACGCCCAACAGCCCCCTCAGCCAAAGGCTGAGATCTTTGTATTTAAACCGGGGTTTACAGGAGCGTGTTCCCTGGCGAAATCGCACGTAGCCGTCTACGACTACGTCTGTGAAATTGTTATTGAGTTGCATATAAAAATCGACTCTGCAGCAGGGACAAGTCTCCGCACTTTACTATTCTCCGGCAGCTCCTTCTCTCGTTTTTCCCACTTTTTCTTTTTCCCCCCTGCTCTGTCTCTCTGTCAGCCTCCGAAAAGAAGGAAAGCTAGCTTAAACAAGCTGCCGGCTATTAGGAGTGTGAATACACTGGAAAAAGCACTTGAAAAGCTAGAAGTGAGCGCAAGCTAAACGTGCAGTTAAGCTGTGTCTATAATCCCTACAGGATGTGGTTTTGTCACTGCTTTAAACCATTTTTAACTTTAATAATTGAGGGATTTCCTCTTTAGATTCAAGGGATAGGAATAATGGTTTGAGTTCCCTCTCTGAAATAGTTGTTCTCCGCTCATTGGTTATACTTTGGTACTTCTGTCCTTTCAAGTTTCCAAATGGTTTTCGGTTTATTTCCCTCAGTGCATGCGCCACAGAGAGTAGGCTAGATGCAGGACTAGAGCTAGGCACATCACACAATTTGCTTTCAACGGCAGCAAAGGGAAAACGAAGTACGAAATGCGAAATACGAAAATATAATACACGTGCAACGTGCCGGCGCTCCACATATTCAGTGCTGGAGACTACTACTCTAGATTTCGTGACTCGTTGCTGAAGACTTCAATTTGTAGCACACTCTGTGCCATATCTCGCTGCGAGTGTGAGTGGCGGTGCACAAGGAGTTGGCTTCGACTTGCACATGGGAGATGGGAGATGGAAGACGAGGAGTTTCAGGCTCTGAGGCAATCCTGGAGGATGCCTCTGCAAGCCAAATTGGGTCAAAGTTCAAATGCGATACAGCGGGAAAAGCGAAGGAGCTGAAAATCAACGGCAGCAGGAAGAACCTGCCTTTCTTTCTAGATGAATGAACCAACCAAAGCCAGCCGAATCCAAGCCCAACTAAACCGAGCCAAACGGGACCCTACCTAACTTCCTCGGGACTGGGCCAAGAGCCGTGCCAGCCAGCATTTTATTGCCAACGAAACTTAAACATTTCCATTTTAATTGACAGCCTGTCGATGGCTGGCTTTGAACCGAGCTTCAAAAAAAAGCATTTGAGAGGAACGCTCGTTGAGTTCTTTCCCCAAACTCGTTGAGTTCCATGCGGCTCTCCAGCCTCACAGACATCCATTTCAATGGCAAATTATGGCCGAAAAAATAGGACACGAAATGCTTAAAGCCTTCTGAGTGGAGTAACTGTAGGAGGGTGGAAGATTCAACTTCGATTAAGAAGCATCTTGAGGAATATCGAAGGCAGCGGTTCTTGCAATCGAAGAACACATTTTCAGCTTGAATATACACCAGAAACAAGCTGTAGGAGATAGATATGAAGATACCATTATCTTAGTTATTTATTCCACCAATTATTTCATTGGCTTTTAAAATATCTACTCAACCAATAATAATCTCAATAGCCTAAGTTTACAATCAATTTGAAGCCCCCGAGTACCTCCAGCATCTGTTTTATAACCCGCAGAAATGGCCACACCTTATCAGACGAATACCGGGGGATTATCTCTTGGAAGAACAGCGATAACCGTAACCATCTATTGCCATTGACAGGCCGCTCCGCTGCAGCACTTTGCCAACGACTTTTTGACTATTCTATTAGATTCACTTTGCATGCAGGGGCAGTGCAGTGCAGCTGGCTGTTTACCCCAGAAAGGCCGGGAAAGTCCGGAAAAGCCCCCACTCGCACTCCATTTTTAGTGCCCATTCTGTTTTGCTTTTGTTTACTTGTTGGTCGGCACTGTTGTGCGACAAAATTGGCTTAGAAAATTGAGCCTTCACCGCCCAGAGACCAACACAGCAAAAAAAAGGGATGCCCCGGACAGCTTTAAAATGCAACTCTGTGTTTGGCACTACGGCGGATTTCATTAAACATTTAAACAACATATGCTAAATTTCCACCGAGAGCCAAAAACAAAAACCGACAAATTCCAGCCAAAGAACAGGGAGGGCCGGCGGGAGACATGGCTGAAAAGCAAAATGACCAAGTGTAAAAATGACATTGTTTTCACATAGTAAAGGGAATATGGGGATGGCAGGGCGGCAAGGACACTCCTGTGGGGGCTCTTTGGCGGTGGTGCTGTAATAAAATTAGTTTGGTAGCACAGGCTATACGTTTTCTTCCTTTTTATTTTCGTTAGTTGCTGGCCTTGTTGTTCTTCTGCAGGCTTGTAATTTTTTTTCCCACCGAGCGGGGTTCTTTGTCAGCTGCAATTTTCGGGTGAACCACTCCGGCGGAGGCTTGGGGCCTGCTGCATAAATGCAGTTGGCAGTGCTAAAAAAAATTTACGAGGACCATGAGCAAATTTACAACAGAAGAGGCAAGAACGCAAATTGATTTCGGTGGTCGCTAATTGCAAATGTAATTTACTAAAAAGCAAATGGACAATTGAGGCAAGGGAGGACTGTAATTAGTCCGGTTCCGCTTTTATCGAAAGGTGGCCAGCAAGATTCAGGAGAACATGCTGCACGTTCAGGTGCTGCCAACTCGAAAAATATACAAAATTAATCAAACTGACACGGCAGGAGTGGTGGCAGGGGATGTGGAATGGATTCTCGCGAAGTGCCGTGAAAATCAAAGATAAATTGAATTGAACTCCGAGAGAGAGCATTTTGCAATTGCATTGCAATAAAACTAAAGACCAAAGGGGAAGAGATGCAGCAGTGGAATAAGGACACGGGGAAAGGTGCCAGAGATTGGGTGAATATATCAATGATGCCAGGCGGGCAACAAAAGCAATTGCATCAATTGATGTTAAAGTTGAAAGCATGGTGAAGAGCATTCCGAATCTTGAAGCGGCATTAATGTCGCGCTGCTTTAAGTTTCGGAAGCAAAGCATTCCTTAGATAATCGAAAAATATAGGTATTATTTCACACAAGCGACGTTCAGAAATGGTTAAGTTTAATATAAACAACAATGTTTAATTATTACTTAAACACATTCATTTATTTTAACTAAATATACATATTTGATTGATGGTAGAGACTACAAATGTTATGTTTTACATATTTTATTTGAAGAATTTAAAATCATTATAAAAATATTATAATATATTTTAAAATTCGCAACACTATCTCGATAAATAAATTTGTGGACAGAAACTTTTTGAATTCATGATTAAAGAGTAACCTGAAGTATTTAAAAGTATTAAGTTTGAAGCATTAAATAAATCAAGCTTTCATTGTAGATCACACTTTTATTTTAAATTTTAAATTTTAAAAAGGTTTAAAGGAGATTTTAATAGGTTCTATTCAAAACATCACTATTTCTTTGTGTGTAGCGTATGCCTTGCCGTACCTGCAATCTTTCGGTACACACATTCCACTTTAATTATCAACTAAAACTGGAAGTGTAAAATCTTAAATTTATATACACCTCTCTATCTTTGCAGACTTTAATTGGGCTGAAAACGGAAGCGCCGAGCAATTTGTATAAATTTTGTTTGCCAAGGTGAGTACTCGATTAATTGGAAGCAAAATTGATCCGTAGTTTCGGGCACTTAGCCACCGTGTTCGAGTGCTTAGTGGAAGTGATCGCCTAAGCCATATTATAGCATTATGCATGCAAAGACCCAAGGCAATCAATTAATTGAAGCGCACTTTGAGCTCCATCAAAACAATTGGAAATTCATTTGCATTGAATGTGTTGTAATTAGAGGGAGCAGTGCGGCTTTTGCTCTCCTGATAGACTAATGCAAATGCCAATGCGCAGGAAGTCATAAATTACACAAATAGATAAGTGTTTGTGTGGATATGCAAGTTGCAAGTAGATGAAAGTTGGAAAACCGCAATACGGAATGAGCCGAGTTAATTTCGGGCCTCGACCACAGACATTATTAATTACAGTGATGGAATTTGTCACACAATAATCCCAGATGTGAGGGTACAATGAAGTACCCTCACTGAAGTAATTACTTGAGTTGATAATCAAATTTATTGATTTATTGTAAAACTCACTTAAAAGCAGTTTTGTATGAACTATTTATTTAAAAAAATAAATTGGAATACTATAAGGCAGTAATTATTATATTCCTTTATCTTAGAAAGCGAGTTTGTTTCCTTAAATGTGTTCCTAAGAAATATAAATTCCTCAAAAGCAAAAAAAGTAATACATTTTTATTTTCCATCCTGGTTTAACTAAAAACCGATAAGCTTGATGGCCGTTCAGTTGGAACCTGGCCCTGGGCTCTTAGCCATCTCCCTAAACTATCCTCTCTCCATTCCCGAAAACCCAGTACCAAATCGAAAACCTAATTCCCTTGGCCCAATGCACTCTGCAGCGGCTTCCCTGCGGCGTGAGTGCCGCAAATTGTTGCACAATTGGCCCAGCCGAGGAGGCCAGAACTCACACGTGGTGTATGGGACCAGGGCCAGCCGCATTCTTGCAGCTCCCCGCTGGCGACCGTTGGTCCAGTTTTTCCAGCATTTGCCGCTATTTTGGCCTTCGTTTAAGAGCCGACAATCTAATCGGAACTGCAGGCGCTGCGTGGAAAGCAACTCAATTGGAGAGCTCGCTTTTTAATTGAAAATCTTCGCCCAGCCTCGACGGCATTAATGAGTCAGAAAAGTGTCGGTCAAAGGTTGACAGCTCGCAGAACCCAGCTCAGTTTTGACTGAAAGGCGTTTTGTGTTGTATTCATCGTTTGCTCTTCTTTTTTTTTTGAGCCGAGGAAATTGTGCGCCTCTTAATGAACTTTTGCTGCCGACGCTTCTTTTAAAATTACTGAATATATATTTATGTATGTGCTTATGCCTCTCCTGTACACAGACAGACAGGTATGTATAATTATTTGTCACACCTGAGTTGGCGGGCCAGACAACAGCAAAAAGCGACAGAGTCGCGAGAGGGGCAGCAGGGAGGGGAAAAACGCGTCTCACCTGGCTGAGCATTTGAAACGCAACCAAGCAACAAAGCAGCTCGGGCCAAGCAACCACTTTTCCAAATGCCATATACCACTACCAACCGACGTATCTATATAGTAAGGGAGCCCTCTAGTATAGCCTGACTATATCCCGGGTTTCCTGCCCGCTTTATGTACGCCATTTGTACCATATACTCGTATCATTTGGCATAAAGTGAGACAACACCAAAGCAAAACATTAAAGTTTCGGCTTTGGATGATGTTTCCGTTTTTTGTTTTGTTCCTTTGTGTTTCTTTTTTTTGTACTGCGTGTGACGTAAGCCAGAGAACGTTGACCATTCAGTGGGGAAGTTCAGTACACTTCCAAAAATATGAGGTATCAAAAATAGAACAAATACTTATGGGTTTACAATTAGTTGGTTTTTGGAGAGACTTGAAAGTTAATTAATTAAATTGAACACATGAATAATATTTTTCGTATATTACTTGTATTTTATTGTATTTAAATAAGGGTTTCAAGCTATATGGAAGCCAAATAAATTTAGTTAAATACTTTATTATTATTATTTTATTATTCTTCTATTTCATTAAAAAATTATTTTGGATGCACTTTTAAAGACTCTATGGTTAGAACAATTATGAAGAGCTATATAATTATCCTTGTATCCGTACAATAATATATCCAAAAAAATAATATTCTACATTATTAATTTTCAATGAGAAAGCAATTGTTTTAAGAGCTTTTTATATAAAGTATTTGCGTAGAAGAACTTTGGGTGCCTGAGCAAAGTCTATTGCCTAATTATATATATTTATATATTTTTTATAATATTTTTTTATAGTACCTTAAAGGCACGAACCGGCTCGAGCGGGTGGTTGCTGTTGTTGGCTTGACTGACAGGCTCTGCACAACCCCTTGGACCAAGAGTTATGCAAAATGGGGTTGTAACTCACCCAGTGGCCTCAAAAGCGGCTGGTCGCTGCTTTGTTGGCCGATTGTCGAGCGGTTTTTGTTAGCTGTTTTCGTTAGCCTTGAAATGTCAGCCATCATACGTACATATAAAGGTGGGCCATGTATCTCCGGCATATACTCGCATAAGTTGCCATATTTTCCGGTCTTTTGTGCGACACGCCCATTCTCACCTGTCCCATTAAAGTAATTTCCAGCATTTAAATTTCCCCTGCTTTATTTGGGGGCTTAACTTTTCTTTCACTCCTCAATTGTTCTCAATCACTGAATGCTGTTTTTATCAGTTATCGTTGCCATAGTCGTTGGCTGTCTCTTTTTTAACGCTATTGTAATTCCGTTGATTGCTTTCGCTCATTGCTGCTGCAGTGGCCGCTGTTATTGGCTGGCCCTACTGTTTGTTGTTGAGTAAATCACAATAAAGCTATTAAGAACGGAAACGGAAGCATTCGCCGCTGCGCACGCATTGAAGCATGGCCGTCAACATTTGTCCCTCCCAGCTGCGGACCCGAACCCGAACCGGACCCGGACCGGACCCTCCTGATCCTACACCATATCTCCTCTGCCTCCCACTCACCCACTATTATCGCTCTTTTGGCATTATGTGCTTACTTGTGTTCGGTGGGGATGCTCTAGGTGGAACTTGCATAACTTAGCCACCCCGAATGACAGACTTTTGTTCTATTATTCTCCCGTAAAGCGGGGAAGCTCTAGTGCATCTAGTGCATTTTCGCTTAAAAGTGGAGTCCAGAGGGAAAGACCATTAGAAGTGTTTTTTAAACCAGACTTGGGGGTTTTCAGTTGAAATCAAATTGCGAGAAAGAAATTAAATATTGCGAAAAGAAATCGTTGTAAAACCAAGCAACTAATGGGATTCATAGTTACTTCTCAGACAAGAAAGCGTTGCATGTATAACATTAATTATAAAGTCATTATATTATGCATATAATAATATATTTATATACTATTGCTATATAACAGCTCTTTAAGTTTATATAATGATGAAAAACTGTTTCCAATCACCATTTTAACTCTGGAAAACATTCTCTACGCCAATACTTTTCCGTTCCATAACTGCTCTGTCCCAAGAGTGTAATTACACCTGCCTTTCAGTTAGGAATTCCCCTCTTTCCAAGGGCAAAGCCCGAAGGAAAACCCCTTGCTGCAACTGCAACTCCAGCCCCAGCTCCAGCTCCAGCTCAAACCCCAACTCCAGCTCTAGCTCCATCTCCAACTCCCCTCTCCACTCGCATGCGGCTAATAATTTCTTAATCTGACATGCATTATGCATTTCTATGATTGTTTACTGCATTATGCGCCCGCCTGGCCGTGGTCATTGCCATTGTCCGGCCTGGGTCGTCTGCAGAATCGAATGGAACCGAAAAAAAGTGGCCAACTCACGGCAAGTAAGTGCCGCAGTGACTGGGCCTGACTGGACGGAATTCCACTGTCTGGGCCCCACAGACCCCAGCACCAGCTATGGCCACTGTCATTGTCTTCTGGCAATCGGAATTGCAATTGCAGCGTAGTACTTGGGCTGCAGTTGCGATGGACTGGTTTCCGAAACACTCGCCCCAGTCCATTCACCTTGCCCGAAAAAGTAACCCTCGGAAGAAGGCAGCAGGGAAATACATAAAGCATATGCCTTGATAGAAACACCTGACTTTGTGCCGCGTGTTGTGTGTCCCTCTCTCTCTGTGTACTTCCATATTTTCCTGAATTTATTACAAGGAAAACAGAGTACGAATTGGACACTGAAAAAATTGATCATTAGTTGTGTATATTTTAAGCAGAGATTACAAAATGTATAGATATATCTATAGATTTATAAATTAGCATGAAACAACTTTGGTTTCTGAATTATACATCAACATCACTCAGCAGATGCAATTTACTTCCCTTGATTCCCTTTTAACTTTACTTTTGCTTAATTTTTATATATAGTAGGTTTCGTTGCATTTAGGCCACACTTGCCTCATTCTTTTCTCTGGCAAGCGTTTAGTGCACATTTTTCCAGGTGTATTGAGCACCTGTCCCATCTTTGGCCTCAGCCAGAGCCAGAGGAAGAGGCAGCTCAGGCCGGCTGCCGACTGTCGTCTGACGTCTGTCGTCTGTGTTTGGCCGTCTTCCGTCTACCTGGGACAATTGGCCAAACATTAAGAGACTATGGCAATGGCAATGTGGACGTTGTTTGAACAGGCCGGGCTAGAACTCGAACTCCACTGCTTGGATTCCCAAAAGAGAGAGGCGGAAAATTGAATTTTAGAATTTGTTTTCGATGCATAAACAAGAATTGGTAATAGGAATTTGCCGCCCCTGCCCTTCTCTGATTAGGCAAAGTCAATAAATAAGACCAAGTTATGGCTGCGAATCACGTCAGAGCAGAGTCCTGGAGGTCCTGGACTCCTGCCCAGACCCCTCCAGCGCTCTCCGACCCACAATTTTCAATTTGTGTACGCAAATCGCCAGGAAATCGTAGCCTGACATGAAACAACCGGGCTAATACCAAGCAGGAATAAACAATAAACAAAAAAAGAAAGCACAAACTAAATCCGGCCAACTATTACCGAACTAAACTGAACCGAGCCATCTTGTATGTAAAGTTAATTCCACTTGCTGAGTTATGAATAAATAAATATTGTAAATGGTTTATCGTGACTGCCTGTCGTTGTGTACAACGAATTCCCCTCTGTTTTATCCACGGCACACATGCAATGGCTTCAAGGATAAATGATATGGAGGTTGGCCGAGAACGGAGGAAGGAGCCGGGCGGGGCAGGGGCTGCGACTCATGACATGCAAATTGCATTTTGTCATTATTCCGGGTTGTTTGATCAATTTTTATGACAAATTATCGAGGAAAAACAAAAGAAAATGTGTAAACGATGGGCTGTGGTTGAGGGGTTGTGCATATATCGTTGGAGCAAGAGCTCCAATTTCCTTTGGAGGCTTTAATGGCTGGTTATTAACTATTCATACAAAATGGTTATTCTAGATTCAATACGTATTTCCTGGATACCGGGGGAGGCATGCATGATTCATTGTTAGATTGCTATGAACTACATACTCATTGATACAAACTTTCTTAATGATCCTACCTATTCTGTATCCTGTAACCGGAAAACCTTATAGGTTTAACTTTCCTCTAATAAATGCATGCACGCTTTAAGTGCATTTTGCTACCTCAGCTCCGCAGAACTATTATAGGGCATCAGCGGTAGCCCAAAGACTAATTTGGGGGTAAAGAAAACCTTTTTGGTCAAGCTTTTTGCGAGCTCTTTCGACCTGTTCAATTAATGAACACCGACACGGATAGCACTCCCACGGATGGATGGATGCTCCCACATCCCGCATCCACTATATCCACCGTATCCACTCAAGATCCCACACTCCTTATACGGGGAGCCGAAAAAGTGCAAGTTTCAGAGCTCCATACCGCCGTGAAAAAAGAAAACTGTAGCAGGAGAAAAGAGATAAAAACGAGGAAAAGTCCCGGGAAAAAAGAGGGAGTGGGAAAAAGAAAAGACGGGGGCATATGGCGAATGAAGTTTTAAGTGTTGTTCATGGCTCTGGTCGGGCAATTTGAACCGCAAGCCTGTCTGGGCGACACTCCCAGAGACTCCCGCCGCCGCCCGTCCGGCTCTTCCTGTGGTGGCGATCCAGTTTTCCACACATGCGGGGGATGGGTGCAGAAGCGGGGGCTAGTTAGTTAGCGACTGAGTTTTCTTGCCTGTTACATAATCCCCCCGCCCGGCAGTCGGGCCGGTGTTTGTGTGGTGTGTGCGAGTCAAGTAGATTTCTAAAAATGGCAAATGATTTGTTAACCATTTCTATGACACACTGCCAACTCCCCTAACAGCAACCCCAACGACGAGACTTTTGCTTTTGATTGGAAAAGTAGTTGACACACACCGTCATCCACAAACACACACACACACACGCACACACACGGAGTCTTACCTGAGGGAAGCCGCACGTGATTTATTGTCAGTGTGCCGATTTTTCACTAAGCTTTTGTTCTGCACCGCAGGAAAATGGGAAAACGTATATAAATATATATTATGGTCACTTTTACCACCAAATTTTCAATATAAATATTATGTTACTACCCGATGTTGAGTCTTAAATAAGTTAAACAAAAAATAGAATATGAACCAATTTTTAAATATCGGGTAGATATATCACAGCTAATAGGGTTCTTGAAATTAAATTAAATTATACATTTTTATTATCTCGACATTAGTTTTATCATTAAAATGTCACTGTCTGAATTTAACACTTTTCCACGTTATAATTATAAATTAAATTATAAAACCTGAATTATTTTACAGCCGAGAAACAGAATTCCATCAATATCATTATTTTTTTCAATTTTTTCAAACATTTTCTTTTGATGGAACTGAATTTTTTCAGTTTTGGAGGGTCTCGGAACATTTCGCTTTCATGTTTCAAGAGTCCAGACGCTTTCCCACCGCCTATAGCCCCATCTCCCAGCCCCTCTCTTAGATGGGGACACAAATGCCAGCTAGCAGTACCTAAATAAAAACGTAAATAGAATCTTACTTGAGGGTTCTCTTAGCTAGATGGAATCCACACGAGCTACTCTCTTAAGATCCACAGGGCGCCAAAAGGCCCACTTTGGCTGGCTTTTCCTCTCTCTGTCTTTTGGGGGCCACAAGCGAACGCAAAAGCAAAACAAATGTCAGGAAAATGCCGAACGGTGCTGAAAATTTTTACCGCTAAGAGAGAGTGGGCGAAAAAAGGTGGGAGAAAGAGAGAGAGCAAGTACTTGAGTGAGGGGGGAAAAAGTGAGAGGACGATTGCCAACAGTGCTGCCAGTTCCGATTACTTAAGGCTAGATCTAGAATGAAAATACAAAAATGTTAAACTTCACATATGGTAAATCCCTATAATCCTTATTATTTGGCAAAAATAAATCAATTCTCGCTATGCTGCGGCCACAATATAAAGCGGCCAC
>VNJT01017460.1:0-105468 GCA_008042655.1 Drosophila burlai | reverse complement strand
GTACATTTGATAAGTTTGTGGGTGAACTACAGGGGCTTAAGAAAAAGCATACCAATTTTAGGAACGCTTTACCATTAGATAAGCTTATTGATATCATCTGTATACTCTGGAATCTTTTGCGAAGAACCGCAGACTTGGAAGGCTTTTGGAGTGTTCTCCTCTATGGTAGAAAAGATTTTACACGGGTTCTGCTCGGAGTTTTACAGAGTGTTTGCCCCAAAGGACTTGCCTCGTGATTTTATTTACACAGAAGAAGGTAGAAGAGTGCGTAAAAGGGATCGGAGCTTAAATTTTTGGTATTTTTAACAAAAATACCGAAAATGTATGGAACATTTATTTTGAATGACCTCATTTATTTTGTATGAAAAAATACGGAACATACCCCAAAAATGTAGAAAAATGTAGCAGTGGAATAAGGCTATTAGTCTCTCTTCCCATCCAGAAAATATATACAAATCATTATTTTGAATTAAGTTATATTACTTAATTATTTATTTTTTCAAATAATTGGCAATAAGAATTTATGCCAAGAAAACTATAGGTATTAAGCAATTTAGCGTAAAATAAAGATACAAAGAACAAAATCAATGTTTTGAAAAAATATATAAAAATGATTTATGAAATTTTAACATAAAGCTACTTTCCAAAAATTTTACAATAAATAAATACTTTGTTTGACTTTTAAATTTAAAAAAAAAATTAAAAAGAATATTAAAAAAATTATGAAAATTCACTTTAAACTTGAAGATATTTTATACTCTACAATTAATTATTTTAGTTAAAGATATGAACAAAATCAAGATGTTTTGAAAAAATATATAAGAATAATGATTTCCAAAAATTGTACAATTAATAAATATTTTGTTTGACTTTTAAATTTGCAAAAGAAAATTAAAAAGAATTAAGAAAAAATGTAGAAAATTCACTTTAAACTTGAAGATATTTTATATGCTACAATTAATTATTTTAGTTAAATTTATACAATCAAAGACAGCAAAATTGTGAATAATTTTAACAAAAAGCATTATTCTTAATCCTGATTTTCTTTCTACTTTCTATTTGGCCAAGTATAAACCTATTTGGCTACGAATCCTTCAGATGAAACCCGAATTATATAAATATACAAGTTCTTACCATCTAAGTTGCAACTGTGCAACTTACTAACGACGATTATTTGTTGTATTTCTACTCCTCCGGACGAGTCTCGCTGTAGAAACCCAGATTCATGGTTGGAATCATGTTGCTGTAGAAGGACAGTTCAGCAGCCGAGGGCTGAATCACCGGAGGCATCACAGCCACTGGCGCCTGATCGACCTTTTTGAGGGGCAGACTAGCGGCAGCATTGATCGCCTCTTGGGCACTCTGCGCCATTTTGTGCTGCAGTTGATGGACCTTTAGATGGTTCTCCAGTTCAACCTGATACAGAAAGTTGATGCAACAGATACCGCAGGTGTAGCTGGGCCCATGGGCCTCCAGTTCATGACGCTGCAGTTGCTCCCGCCGATTGAATCCCTGAGCGCAAATCTTGCAGGCGAACAGCGTGTCCATGTGTAGGGCTCTGTGGCGCTGCAGGTCGCGCTCTCTCTGGAAAGCCCTGTCGCAGACGTCGCAGCGGAAATTGCGCGAAGATTTCGATTGCGTTGGAGCTTTTGGCTTGGCCTGCAGCTGTTGCTGCTGTTGGAGTTGCGCCAGATCACCATCCGCTGGCGGAAGGAGCCCCAATTGCTGCTGCTCAACGTCGCGCTTGGTGTGAACTTGCTGGTGGGCCATCAGCTTATCCTTGCGCGAAAAGGAGTAGGGGCAGCGTCCGCACTTGTAAGGCTTCACCTCAGAGTGGGAGCGCGAGTGCTTCATCATTTCCACGGCCGTCTGAAAGGATCGCGGACACTGCTGGCATACGAAGGGCTTGACGCCGCTATGAATGCGTATGTGCTTGTTAAGGTTGGTGTTCCTGGAGAAGCTCTTGGAGCATACGTTGCAGGTATAGGGCCGGACGCCCGTATGCACAATCGTGTGCTTCTTCAGGTCGGAGCGGCGCACGAATCCCTTCCGGCATTGTGCGCACACATACGGGCGATCGGGATCGTGCAGCGACTTGATGTGCGAAATCAGAGCGGTTCGGGCGGTCATCCGGAGGTTGCAGAAGGTGCAGCAATACGGCGCTGCCGGGTCGTGGTCGCTCTTCTCGTGTTGCTGGCAGTCGGAGGGCAAGGTGAAGCCCAGATCGCAGTACTGGCAGAGGAAGGCGCGCTTGGGTTTCGCCGGCCCAGGATTGGGATCGACATTAGAGTTGTTGGCTTTCATTTGCGCCTCCATTAGCGCCATCTGAGCGGCGTCCATGCCCAATGGCATGTCAACATCATCCCCATTCTGACCCTCTTCCTCGTCCTCCTCATCGAAATCCTCCTCCTCTTCCTCGTCATCTTCCTCGAAGTTTTCGTAGTCTCCCTCCGAGCAAGGCAGGAATTCGTCTTCACTCGTCTCCGACAGCTTTTCTGGATCTACGTCTACGATTTCGCAGTCCTCCTCCGGCTCAAATTCACCCGGATTGCCATTGAAGCCGGGCCGATACTTGGGATCCGTTTTCATCATCTCCTTTAGCTGCTCCTGCAGCCCCTGTTCCCGCTCCTGCATGCCCTTGCGCTGCTCGAATGCATCGAGCAATAGCTCCAGGCACTCCGGGCACACGAGCTCCGGCAATAGCTCATGGCGCTCGTACTGAAAGGAAAATGTTACTCTGGGAACACACATTTGCTATGCGGCAAACACTCACGTGAACGGCCCAAAGATGCTGCGAGATCTCTGCAATGGACAGTTCCTTGCAGAATTCCAGGGAGCTCTCGAAGATGTTGGGGGAGTCGTCTTCGACCTCGCGGTGGCACAGGCGGCACGTGTTTACGAGCGCGTGCATTCTAAATCCACGCAATTGCTTCTAATTTGGCAAATAATTTCGCGTCGAAGTCTCGCCGGCTGTGGTAGACACTTTTATAACCATTTAGTTACCAAAATTACAATATCAAAACATTTTTGGTTGTTGCTGGTGTTAGCGCGGCGGTTTGTGATGCTTTGCACTCTAGAAATACATTTAAATGTCTCGGAAATAGGAAAATCGGCATAAATTTACAATTTTTGATGAAAATAAAGCGCAGAGTGTGGCCGCAGCTGGAATGGAAAATAATCGAGCACGGATAACCTGCGGTTGGATTCTGCGCTCTATTCTAAATGGTCACACTAGGAAAAGGAGAAAAATGGCGGGAAATTTAAAAATTTTTAAATGAAAGTGAATACCCTTTTGCTGTTGCTGAATAATTAAATTGTTGTTAATATTAGGAATGCGGGGTGTTCAGCCGCCTAGATCCTTAAATAACTTAATTTTGAAACAATAAAAAAACCTTAAATAAAAATTTGTATACTTTTGGGCATTGCCTCTTCACTTGTTGCAAACTTCTGATAAAAACTATGGTATCCTGATATATGTAGGAACACTTTATTAAATTTACAAAACTAATCAAATTAATACAATTTTTAAATAGTAAATTACCGAGAAAGCTTTTACTTTTCATTTTATTTTAATTGAACCAGCAGGACTATGCCTATCGCACGCTTTGCTTACATGACTGAAAGGACGAGGATTTCATCAATCAATCCGCCATGTGGGTAGCCAACTGAAGGAGGAGGAAAAGCAACTGGTGGCGCTCAGTCCGTCGCGCAAGCCGGAGTAGAAGCTCCACTCCGTCACCTGGGTCACAGTGCGCAGCACCAGCAGAGCCAAAGCCTGGCCGCTTAGTTAAGTGAACACGCGAAGCAAAAGCTTTTTCAATTGACCACGGACTTTTGCTTGAAGCGGACGCCTCTCGCTGCTGTGTAGTAGAGAGTGCCGGCACTCGGGCGGCGGAAAATAATAAAACAATAATTGTTTGAAAGACGAATGTGTGCTAGTGCTGGTGCGGTGAAATTCCTTTGGCTAAACGTGATTTGGTGGACAGTGCAGGTGTAATTGCCATTCCGGTACGTGGAATTTATGGCAGTGCAGATGCTGCAGCAGCCGAGACTCCCGCGCAAATAACACAGCAACACATAGTCATACTTATATATATATATATATATATATATACACCCACACAGGTAGCTGCAAATCAACAATTACGCCCACGCAGCGGCAACAACAACGCGAGAGAATAGAAGCCGGGAGCAGCAGCAACAACTTTTTTCCACCTTTAACGGTTTCGTGAGTTTGTACTATTTAAGTTGTTGTGCTTTTTCGTCTTCATTACTTCTCCCCCCTGTTGGGTCCTTTTTCCATGCGGTGTGTGCTTCGCTCCACAAGGAATAAAAGCCACAGGAACAACACCAACAGCAAGAGTCCTGCGTACATTTATTACCTCTCCAGGGGGGCGGGCCGCTCTGTCCTTGTCTGGCACACTGCCCTTAATTCCCAGTGCGTCGTCGTTTTTTCTCTGGAAGCCTCTCCCCCACATCTTTCCTCCACTTGTTCTCCACTTTTCCCTTCACACATTCCTCCAAGCTTTCCTGTTGATTTTAGGTTATTGGGAGCCCGCCGCTTCCTTGTAGCGTGTGAAATAATGCTTTGGGTCTTTAATAATTTACTTATTTAAAAAGGAGTGTGGGAAGTTTAAAAGTATCACTTTGAAACTTGAAAATTAATATTTCTTTAGGCAGTTTTCAAAAGATTTCAATTGGAATTGGACTACAAAAAAGCCCCACAGGGAGGAAGTATAAACAATGATTTGTGGGCTTTAAGACGCTTTTTCAATTGATTAAGAATCAAGAAACATTAGTTTGAAGACTCTGACAATTTCGTGCAATGCTGAAAAAACAATTACGGGTATCAGGCCCTTTTAATTATAACTCTGAAGTTGTAGTACTTTTAAACATCTTGAGTAGATTTAAGAATTCTAAACCAGAGTTTATGTTCAACTCAGCACAAATTCCTTTCGAATCGAATAACAGCTGTTGTGTATACAAACAACTGGCAATTCAAGCTCTAAACATTCCACTCGACAATTACTCGTAAAACAATGATCTTTAGTCGTTTGATTAGAAAACGTCCGATCGTTTAATGAGTCAGCTTGGTCTGGAAATTCTCCGCTCTGCCGCTGAGCTGTGCACTCGTTGACTTTGAACTTGACTCAGAGATGCCGCCGACGCTGTGAAAAGAGGCTGCTCTGGTTTCCAGACTCCAGAGTACTCCCGCTCGTCCACATTGAGTGCGTTTGTCAGCTGGTTCCAAGGTGTAGTAAAGCCATTATTTTTCCTGACTGAAATCATGCCACTATCTTATCAGTGGCCGAAGCTTATGCTGGATCGATGATGTTCCACTGTCGCACACACGCGAAAAGCTTTGCGGCAATTGTCACAATAAGATAATGGGAGCCGAAAAACGTAAACCCCTTTCGTGTCATTCGGGGGAATATATTGTAAACAAATAGTCAAACATTTGCTGTTGATAAACTTATTGCCATTTTTTTAGCACAGTCACAAGGAAAGTACAAAGTGTGCCAAAGTTGTAAATGTCATAACGTGTAATTACTATATTCCGCGTTTTCGTAATTTGACTTATTTGTTATTTGTTACATTTTATTATTGCTACATTAGCGTCAGTTCCTGACAGCAAAGTTCTAAATTAAAATCTTAACTAATTAACATAGAGCTAACTATCATATTTATCGCTTTCCAAAAATATTACTTTTTCCTAACTAATTTTTAAATTAAACTTTTCTTTAAGTTTATTTATTCTTTAATTTTCTCTATAATTGGACACAAGTGTGTATAATTACGATAAGCACCTGGAAATATTATCGTAAACTGTTTGTATTCTGCAGAAAAATAAACCAAACCTATTTATTATCCATTATTAGAACCGTAATACAAAGTTGACGCAGTCATAACAAAGTATAATTTTCTATTTCTGACTCTGGCAAAAATCAATGAAAATCCAAGGCAGTTAATGCCATTACACACTGATCTCGAGGCTTGATTGGACTTAAGTGCCCATTCAACGCACAATTACAATTACTCTCCTCCAAAAGGTCACGACAGTATCAACAGTTTGTCATCAAAACGCCGGCCGAAGTTGTATCTGTAACGATAATTGTCATCATAATTGGAATTGCCAAACATTAGAAGTGGTTTTTTGTGAAAAAAAAGTACCAGCTGGGAGCCGTAAAAACGAACTCTTTCAGCACGACAAACATTTATAGTACTCACTGTAATGAAAAGCAGGCACACAATCTGATTAGAACTTTGGTGGAGGTGTTGGCGGGGGAACTTAATATTGACATGATCTGGCCATAAAGATATAGCCTAGAGATGATAAATGCTGAAAGCTAATCTCGATTAGAAGTACTATTTCAAGAGTATATTGCCTGAACTTGAAGCCCAGAAGGGTATCCGAAATGTTCATGGCATGACAACAGGGTCTCACTCAGTCCGTGACCGCCAGAGACTTTGTGTCAACTACTGACTTATATGTACATATATCTATACTTTAATATATATGCATGAGAAGCTACGTTTTACTGACTAATTACTAAATTCATATAGGAAGCTATGTCGCTGTATATGTGCTTTGCCCTGAATTGCAAGTTACTAGCTTAGAGCTGAATCCCTAGACAAAGATAGTGGGTGCCCCTAAAAATGAGTTTTTAAGTTTAAATATAAACCAGGCTAGATAACATATTTTATATATTAAGTTTCCAATTTGAACTGTTTATATATATCATATATATTATATACATGTTACAACAAATTGTATATAATTGTGGGTAGTTTGCACTTGGCACTCTGATAAGCATAGAGTTAATACAAGATTTAGGGCGGTAGGGCCCGTGGCAACAGTCTTACAGATTGTTCGAAACACAATAATTTTAATACTATCACTAACACCAACATCATGAGCACCTGGTAAGAAGTAGGCTACCTTCAGCCATATATTATGCGCAAACGTTCATATGTCAAAGCTTTATCTCAAGATTAGCCCGTTCAAAAAGCGAAGAATCGTGTATGCCCCCGGCATGGTGCCATTGTTATACCCTGGCAGGGTATTATAATTTTAGTCAGAAGTTTGCAACGCAGTGAAGGAGACATTTCCGACCCTATAAAGTATATATATTCTTGATCAGCATCAACAGCCGAGTCGATCTAGCCATGTCCGTCTGTCCGTCTGTCCGTCTGTCCGTCTGTCTGTCTGTCCGTCTGTCCGTTTCTACGCAAACTAGTCCCTCAGTTTTGAAGCTATCTGAATGAAACTTTGCAGATAGTCTTCTATATGCTCTCACTGCTATATATGTCGGAACGGGCCGGATCGGATGACTATATCATATAGCTGCCATAGGAACGATGGGAATTTTTTTACAAAAAAAATTTTTACTTTGCCAATTTTCAATATATTTTCATATAATTTGAGATATGGCCATTTTATATTATTCCAGAATTTCGAAATTTTAATTTTATTCAAATCGGACCACTACATCATATAGCTGCCATAGGAATATATATATCAATTAATTTAGTTTGTTCGCAACATTTTTTTGGCTAGCAACATTTTTCGCCCGCAACATTTACCTTATGTCAGTACCCGAGAAAGCGGAAAGTCAGAACATTTTTCTTCTTCTTCTTCTACTTACTGCAAGGGTATTTAAACTTCGGCATGCCGAAGTTAGCTTCCTTTCTTGTTCTAATTATGTTTAGATTATTCCCACACAAGTACTTTATTATTTCAAACAAGGAATCGTACATAAATAACTGATAACTAACTAATAAAAACAAAAAAAAAACCCAGTACCTACCGTAATCTTGAAAAAGTATTTACTTTACCTGCACTTAAGGCATATCGTCCACTACTTGATTACTATTCTGATCTCTCAAATCTTTGCAGTATTCGTCATTTATTTTGCAATTGCTGATTAGGAACGTGTTACCATATAATAAAATGTATAAGCGCGATATCAAAGTTCACTGCCTTAATCCAAACAATAGCCAACGGGCATTTCCTGATAAGTCTTTCTGTCCAAATCATTCGATGCCTAGCGTCACTCGGGTATTTCAGTTGTACCTTTTCAATCTGAGGGATCGGACGTGCCCCGACCTTGCTAAGGACCCTAAGAGGTTGGTTGCTAGGGGAATATCCATCAAGTTTGAATGGACTTAGGTTTATCTTGAAGTGCTGTCATTTAACTAAGTAAAAAATGATTCGCACAGCTTACCATTTAGATGTCGAGATGGGCTATTAAGTAAAAGATTTAAGACCGCAAAAAACACACGTCTGTAAGATCTATTGGGCAATCCAGACAATATGCAAATTAAAGCTAATTGAAAATAATTGCCACTTTGAGTTCTCGCAATGTAATATCGTAATAGCAGCCAATACTACATATATAGTATGAGCAATTGCAGAGTCGAAAGTCAATAAAGAAGATTCTGATAAATCAGTAAATATGATGTTTATATAACAAAGAAAAAGTAAGCCAGGCATTGACAATCGGTTACCAAATAGAGTCAAATTCAAAATTCAAAATCACTTACGCAGTAGGACTGAGGTATTTCAAACACATTCGAAACTTTTGGTCAGTCATTCTAGTTTATTTTAAAAAATTTTTGATCATTATTTAACTATATTCTGTATTTTTCTTTGCAGTAGTCGACTTCCTTGGATTTGAGAAGCGCAATCAAAATGGCTTGCACCTGTGAAGTCATTGGCCTGGCCTGTGTGGTGGCCCTAATTTTAAGTATTTCCGCCAAAGCTCCTTATCAAATGCGTATGATCTTCATATTCTTTGGAGCGGGTGCCATAGTCCTGCTCTGTGTGCCGTTCATGATACTGAGACCAAGGGACTATCGCAATGCCCTGTGAGTATAAACAAACCCAAGAATTTGTTTTATTTTTTATTTATTTTTTTTTTTTTTTATTTATTATTTTTAAACCAATTTTTTATGTTCTCTTTTTTATCAGCGTTCCTGCTTGGTGCTTCCGGCAGCTGTGCCGCTTGATGGGCATCACAATGGAGGTGCGGGGCCTGGAAAATGTGCGCAAGGACCACGGTGCCGTGGTCATAATGAATCATCAGAGTGCGGTGGATCTGTGTGTGCTAGCCTGCCTGTGGCCGGTGATCGGACGAGCCACTGTCGTCTCCAAAAAGGAGGTCCTGTACATTCCATTCTTCGGCATCGGAGCATGGCTCTGGGGCACCCTTTATATCAATCGCTCCCGCAAGTCGGATTCGATTAACTCCCTGCAGAAGGAGGCCAAGGCGATACAGGAGCGCAACTGTAAGCTATTGCTCTTCCCGGAGGGCACACGCAACAACAAGGACACGCTGCTGCCCTTTAAGAAGGGCTCGTTCCACATTGCACTCCAGAGCAAGAGCCCCATCCAGCCTGTGGTGATCTCCAAGTACGCATTTATGGACGATGAAAAGAAGACCTTCCGCCCGGGCCATGCCCTCATCCACATCCTTCCCGAGGTGTCAACGGAAAAGTACGGCAAGGAAGACATTGAGCAATTGATCGGCGAGTGCCAGACCATCATGCAGACGGAGTACACGAAGCTGAGTAAAGAAGGCCAAGCCTTGAGCGCGAAAAAGCAAGCATAGGACTGGATATAGGATAAACCATTGAACTCAGGTTAAACGAGGATAACAACCAGATGATATACACTAGTTCCTGCTTGAGGACGTAATTTATTGCAATCTAGAAGATTCGGCTAAGCATGCATGAGTGAGAGTGAGAGGAATAAAAAGGATCTGTAGAAGGGACTTGGATTGATTTTTGCCTAGGATTAAGTTACGCTATAATGCATACAATTCGGAACTATTTTCGATTAATATTAACTGTTTTACCTCAAAATGTATGCAAAGAGCTTTTTTGACTAATGAAACGAGAAAAACAAATAAACAAGACACAACAAGGGATTATTAAGCACATGATAAGCTTCGTACGATCTAATGTATTGAGTTGTATATGTAAATAATGAAATGAGAAATATTTAACATGTATTTGGCACTGAACAATAAAAAATATTACAAAATATGTGTAATAGAACTATTTTATTTACGTAAATTACAAATTTCCACCTTTTGGTTGCGGCTTTTTTAAATTTCGATAATCTAATCGATAAGTCGATAGGCAGCATTTCTGCCATCTCTATTAGGAGGCCGGAATTGTAAACACCTGTTGATAACAATGGAAACATCCGAGAATAAAGCGGAATTACGGGAAGATGGAGCGCTTAAAGGAGAGCAGGATCATTCCACCCAGGAGACGGCACAAAGATCTGAAGAAAGACTGGACAAGGGAGAAGCTAACTTGGCCCAGAAGAAGCTGTACGACATCGGCCGCATACGAGACTTCGACAATGTGCCCTTTGTGATAAAGCGAATGGAGCCGCAGGACAGCACCGTGACCTACACCAAGGCTGTGGAAGGAGTGATGGAGCTGCTGGAGTTTCTGCGCCGTCACCATATACCAGCCGGAGCAGGAATAGCACTTCGGATTACACAGCACACGCCAGCATCGTGCCTTCTTATCTTAGCGTGCGTTTTTACATTCTAAACTCGATCACACATCTGAACTAATGGCTTTCAGGCGTGCAGGATACTCAACCACGATTGTTACTTCTTTGCCACGGACAAGATGCTGCTCTCCGAGGCGCTGCATGACCAGATGTGCGCTGCCGGCGTGGACTACTTGCTGGTCAGCGAACACCTGGCTGTGGGAGCTCTGTTTTTTGAACGATTGGACAGTATCCAGGTACTCAACGAGGAGTGCAAGCTGTTCAAGCTGAAACGCACCGAAAAAAGCCCCGAAGTGCAAGCAAAGAACCCGCTGCCCGCCAATATGTGCTACACCATCACAACAACAGGGACGACAGGCAAACCCAAGCTCATCCATGTGCCATATGAATGCATTGCCCCTAACGTAGAGTCGCTAAGGTAAGTGATCTTACTTGATATACAGAAAGCAAACGAATAATCGATGCCCCTTCAAAGCCAGAAACTTAATGTCTCGATGGCGGACATCATTTACCTGGGCACCCCCTGCACCTTTGATCCCTTCGTGGTGGAGTTATTTCTGGCGCTTCAAAATGGTGCTGCCCTACTGATAAGTCACCACTCGATGAGGGATTCCCCGAGCCGGGTGCTGAATGCTATTTTTCCCCTCAACCTGACCAAGCCCGGCATCAGTCTGCTGCAGATGACGCCGTCTTTGTTTCGCCAATTTGGAAGCACTGCCATCAGAGAGCGAGTGTTGAGCAGCGCCAGCTCATTGAGGTGTAAAGTAAAGTGTACTTGAAATTCAAAGCCTGGCTTATAAATATTCCTCGAACAGAGTTCTTCTTCTCGGCGGCGAACCCTTTCCCTCAAATGCTGAGCTCGTCACTTGGATGGATCCACGTGTCTTGCTGCAGAAACACATTTGTAATATCTACGGAATCACGGAGATATCCTGCTGGAGCCTACTCCATATCGTCCAGTCATTGCAGGCTCCTGTGCGACTGGGCAGGCTTATCGACGAGGATACTGTATTGCGAATTCAATGCCAAAGCGAAAAGAATTTGGACTACGGGGAGCTATTCCTAGGCAGCAAGACAAGACGTTGCTATATACCAGAGATCGATGACAAGGTGGATTCCACAGAAGAAGATTCCGAAATTTGCTTTCGAGCGACGGGTGACTTAGTTAACCGCTTGGATGATGGCTCCCTTTGCTATGGAGAAAGAGCAAACGATATTGTCAAGAGAGCAGGAAATCGCATCAACTTGGGTGAGTTTTCACACGAAGAAATGTTAAATAATTTCTATAACCTCTTTGTTTAGGTTTAATCACTCGCAAAATAGAAAGGTGCCTGCTAAGCGGCGAATTGGCCACTTGCCTGTGGCTGGAGGACTTGCAAAAGCTCATCTGTTGCATTCGCAGTCTCGAGCCCAAGACCAAAGTCCAACAACGAGCCCAAACCTTCGATATATTGTCCAAGGTGTCCATGGCCGAGCAGCCCGATAGGTTTGTGTACCTACAGCATTTTCCCTGCAACGTCCATGGCAAACTGGACAAGGAGCTGCTGCTTAAGGAATGCATGCCACTGGCTCAGCCGGCGCAGGAAATATTAAAGAGTTATCTGCACGACAGACTGGAGTGTGTGGATGTACATGACGACCACTCGTCGAAGAGGCAACGCCTGCAGGAGCCCTGTGGCTTTGAGCTGAGCTTTCGCCAAGCTGGAGGTACTTCCTTCCATGCCATCACAATCTGTCGTGAAATTGGTCTACAGATGTGCATTGATGACGAACAGCGCCACTTGTTCGAGATGTTGCTGGACGAGAACACGCCACTGCGCTCTGTCTTGCGGTTCCTGGACACGGCCAAGTTGGTGGCCAACAATGTGAAACTGAAGCCCGTGGAACCAATACAAATAAATACAAATAAAGCCAGCTGTGGCGGCAGCACCTGCATTGGCGGCCTCATAATCAAGCGCATTGAGCAGCCGATCCTTAAGCTGCAGTACCACTGGAAGGTGAACTTTGAGAAATGCGTGGACTCACCAGTGACCGAGTACGAGGGACGTTTCATTTGTGTGGGCGCCCACTCGAAGATACTGCGCACCCTGGAACCGCAGACCGGTAGAGAGTTGAGTATTTTGAGGCTTCCCGATCGCATCGAGTGCAAGGTGACCTTCCTCAGCGAGCAGCTGGCCATGGTGGGCTGCTATGATGGCTGCCTGTACGGCTTTAATCCCCAATCTGGCGATATATTGTGGCGAGTGGAAATCGGAGGGATGATCAAGTCGCAGCCCCTGCTCTCAACAGACGGCTGTCGGATCGTGGTGTGCAGCTATGCGGAAGACTATAATGTCTATTGTTTGTCTGCCGAGCGACAAGAGGTTCTCTGGTGCCTGAGAATTGGCGAGAAGCCCATTTTTGCCAGTCCTTTGGAGCTGCCGAAAGAACAATCGTTGATTCTATGCACGCTGGACGGCACCTATGCTCGTGTGGCCATCACAGATGGCTCTTTGGAGTGGACACAGAAGTGCCGGGAACCCATCTTCTCCACACCCGTCCTACTCGAGTCACAGTCCAATATTTTTCTTTGCGCTGAAGTGGCGGGTCGTGTCCACGCCTGTCATGTGGGCAACGGAAAAATTGTGAGTAAAGAATCTTGAATTTATTTTGAATTATAAATTTTCCATTTTCAGTTGGCTACTTACACCGCCGAAGGCAATATCTTCTCCTCGCTGGTGGTGAAGACTCCACCCACATTTATGGGACAATCTTTTGTTGTCTTTGGCTGCATCGATCAGCATGTTTATTGTTTGCAGTGTAAAACTGGCTCAGTTCGGGGCTCAGTGGACTTGGAATTGCGCTGGAAGATAAATTTAGGGGCTCCCGTTTATGCCACGCCCAGTCTGCTAACAGTTCAGCCAAATGGTCTTCTGGTTTGGTGCAGCGCCACCAATGGTCGCGTTGTCCTTTTGAACTTTAGGAACGGTGAAATCCAGTGGTCAGACAAGCTGCCTGGCGAAGTGTTCTCCAGTGCTTGCTACATTGAGAGCCTGCGCAGGGTGTATGTGGGATGCAGGGATAATTTCTTGTATTGTCTGGGCATTTAGAGCTATGAGAGCTTAATATTCCTTACTATTAGGTGATAGTTTATAGCTTGGGGTAATGAAGATTGGGACTAATATTAATACATTATTTTTTTACAAGCATTGTTCAAAAAAGTCTGCATTATATGCCAAAATATTACGTCCTTACATCACATTTTTCCATTATCCTAAAATGTTATTGTTAAAGCCTAAACTGAATTCGTTGAGCAATACTTTCCATAAAGCTGAATAATAATAGACTCTAAAATAAATAAATTATGAGTTCTATTACTATAAAAGTTAGTTGTTAATATTCGATAAATATTCCTGCAGTTTCATTCAAATTATAATATATAAACCTTGTTTACGCAATACAAAATAATATTTTTATTTATTTACAATCGACTGCAATTTCTGATAGGTAAGAAAAACCATTTCAAAACCATTTCATGCAACCTCCACAAATGATTTTTACAGATTCAATATTTCTTTTTATTAATTCCAATCTTGTTTTTATCTTTTCTTCGTTTTTGCTGACTTCTTGAGGATCTCCGCAGCCTTTGCCTTCTTCAAACGCATCTCCTCCAGGTCCCGCTCTCTCTGAGGAATTACTTCTTGGGTGTTCGGTATACGAGGACATTTTTCTGGCTTTGAAACCGACTGAGAAGTGGAAGGTTGTTCGGAGTCCACCGATTCCGCTTCAGTTGCTGTGGCAGCCTTTCGTTTGCCACGTTTGGGACGAACAGCTTCTCCGACAGCTTCAGCTGATTCATCGGCCGCCGCCGGAGCAGTCTTCGTTTTTCTGCTGCGTGTCACCTTTTTCGGCTTCTCCGGCGTCTCTACGTCGATCTTGCCCGACATCTTGTCAATGGCGCTTTGGACGCGTTTGCTAACCTGCGGCTGCTGGACTCGCAAGGCGCTCTTGGCCGCAAAGTAGTTGCGGATGGAACCCTGGATTTTCTTCTCGTTGATCTTCTTCATAACCGGCATGAGGATGTCATCGGTTTTCGAGGTTGTCCAGCCGAAGGACTTGCGTGTGAACTCCCTGATAGATTCCACATCTGGGGAACCCCAGCTGAAAGCGTCACGATTGTCATCGATGGTGGGCGCCAGATAGGCCTCAACCACAGCTCCATTGGGGAATCCCTCGTGCAGTTCAATATTTTTGAGTTTCTTACGAAGGGAGAGGCGAGCCGAACTGCCGGGAGGTAGATTACTGGCCTTGTGTGCCTGCCACCAGTCCCGGAATTTCGTTAAAGTCTGCAAAACCGATTGATTGGACACCCCTTGTGCAGCCTGCTCCGGATGTCCCGAGAAGGAGGCGAGTATCTCCAGGGCTGTGACAGCCCCAATGCCATGAATACCGGTGGTGTAGTCGCTGCCCACCAAACAGGCCAGCTGGATGAGCTTGCCCCTGTTGCAGTTGAATGTCTGCTCGATCTGCTCCGCCCGGAATTCCAGCACATGTTTATTTTGGGCAAAGAAATTCTTGTAGACCGTCCGACCGCCAAACAGCCAAATATCACTGTCGTCCGTGATGGTGCCATGGGTCAGATCGGTGGCATTGAGGAAGGCGCACTGAGCCTCAGCCTCCATGGGGGCCACGATGTAGGGAATGCCGAAGAGACGCAAGAGCTCCTGGCAATCGATACTCATTCGCTGACTGATGGACATTCCCATGCGATCCTGTCGATTGCGCTCGATCTCTAGGTCTTTGCGTTCCTGGGCCAAGTTGGTGGCCATCGCCTGCAACTCAGCGGGTGTCTTTTGGGACTTTAAGGCCTCAGCGGCATCTTTGATGAGATCCTGCGGATCTACGGTCTTTTCAGGGGACTTCTCCTTCTCTGGGGACTTCTCCTTCTCGGGGGACTTCTCCTTCTCCGGTGCCTTGTCTTTCTCTGGCGTTTTAGTTTCAAAAAGGGATTTCGAAGCCTTGCTAGTCCTTTTCGCGGATGAAACTCCCTCATCGCTATCATCATCCCCATCGCCATTGGCGGCTACCCTCTTACGTCCAGATTTGGGTGTTCGCTTTCGGTAGAAAGGCTGCGGAACCTTGGGAGTTCCAGGAGGTGTGGCGTCATCAGCTGCTGCTGGGGATTTCCCAGGAGTTCGCTTAACCACATAACTAACATCAAAGAAATCGGTGATAGATTTATTCTTGCTGGGCGTTTTATTTGGGGAAATACGAATGTTTTTATTGTCGTCGCTGTCGCACAACTCGATTACATCGCCACTCGGTTTTGGTATCCTTTCCTCGTCAGAGGATAATTCAATGGGGGCATCGCTTAGTTTCACTTGCTCTAGTTTCATGTTCTTCACTTCATTGATTTCCTTTTGTAGATCCTCCAAAATGGAGGTGAGGGGAACCTTTTCTGTCAAATTCAGTTGAATATTCTTTACTGCAGCTGTTTCCTTTTTAAGATCGCTTAGTATGGATTCCAAATCGGGTTTTGGCTTAACTGAGGTGTGCTTATCCTGATTTTCTTCTTCTAGAATACTTTCCTGACTGTCTTTAATTTCTATGACTTCTTCAGATCGTTTCTTTATTTCAGTTGTTTGCTCCAATTCCATTTTCTCACTTTCCTTAACTTTTATGACTTTATCCGCTGATTCCAACTCCATTTCCTCACTGTCTTTTACCTCAATGAAGTCATCATCATCATCTGTTTCGGATTTTTCCAATTCCTTATCAGTTTGCTCGAAAATATCCGCAAATAAATCGTTGGCGGGCATTAAATCCTTTGTGATATCCACACAAATCTCTAGCGGTTTCCCCGCTTCCCCCACAACTTCCTCCAAGTCAGAGGAGTCCGAATCCTCGACTAGGCTAACTTTGCTCTCCTTGACAGCTTTTGAAATCTGTTGGCTCTCTTTAATAGCTTCAGAAATCTGTCTACTTTCTTCCATTGCTTTTGAAATAAGTTTCACCTCCTCCAGCGTATCATTGGCCGTGCCAACGTGGTCTGTTGTGATCTCTAGCAACTTCTCTAAGCTCTGGGTGTCATTCAATTGGGTGGCCTCCATTATATTTTCCACCTCTTCCTCGTTCATCCCGCCATACTCGATCATGTAGGCACGCGCTGGTCCCTTGGCCGCATTCTTTAGCTGCTTACTTTGTGCCCGATTGAGGCGAAGCTCCTGATCCGCATCGTATTCGTAGTCCTTCTCATCGTACACCTTAGTCTCCTCCATCGACAGGGCCAATGCTTTGGCCAAGTCAGCATCGTATTCCGTGCCCAGATCGTCCTTGACATGGAGGAACTCTGCTGCTTTGGTCGATGTGCTTGGTTTATCATCGTCCTCCGGCACCTCCTCGATCTTTTCCAATTTCACGTCCTCCTCCTGCTTGGTGCTCGCGAGAGCCTTCTTCTTGAGATCCCTTACCAGCAGGAATCTTGTATGTTCATCCGAGCTGATCTGCCGCGTGCTCTGCTCAATGGCCGTGGGCGTCACAATGCCCTCCTCGCTGAAGAAGTCACACAACTCCGAATAGGTTAGTGTGACGCCGCCCATCTCCTGTTCGGCCTGCTCCAAACTTTCCTGGACGGCACGGCGCTTCAGCAGACGCTTCATTTGGAAGGAGGCGAAGTCGTCACTGCGCGCGGGCAACTCGTGAAGTCGACCCCAGGAGGATTGCTTGCGCGTCTCCTTGATGTCAGTCAGAATCTCGTGCCGCACATCCGCGGGCAGGTTTTTAAAGTACGAACTCTTCACATCGATTGCCTGCAGACTGGAGTTGTAGGCATGCCGAGCGTTGGACTCATCAAAGGAGCTATCCGAGGTGGCGCTGGCACTCGTGTCGGCCAAGTCCTGGTCGCTTTCCGCTGCCTCCAATGCCGCTGGCAATTCTGGCAGCTTGAACAAGTCATCCTCGTCGTTTTTTGCTTTACTCGGCGGCGGCCGCTTGATTGGCGACTTCAGCAGGAGTTCCGCATTCTTTCCCAATGCCTGCTGGACAACCTTCTCTTTGGCCAGAGATTGCAGGAGTAAGGCCTGAATGCGATCGGCCTCGTTGCTGAGCTTATTCCTTTGCTGCTGGCGACGGGCCTGGCAAAGAAGTAAAGTCCTCCTTGAAATTCACTTCATTTTGAATAAACTATCAACTTACTATGGTATCCCTTTTCAGTTGGGGTACGCAGCCGTCGAAGATGAATACAGGTCGGACCCGGTAATACAGCAGCTTGCAGAGGCGATGGAACAAGCCCAGTAAATGGGCATTACTCAGAGCCGATCCCTTGTTGTCCTGAAAACCCTTTACTACCTGATGCAACCATATGGATATATCTGTGGGGATAAAACTGTGTTATCAGAGATTATTTCGTGGGCCGGCGAAATGAAAAGCTTACCAACTGCCAGAATTTTACCCTCCAACGTTTCCACGGGCACAGGCTTGCCGCAAGGCTCGATTAGCTTCCACAGTCCGGTAACTCCCATGACTCAAAAGAAAAACATGCAATTCTGATGTAAATCATGCAGTAAACAAATAAATTCACTTAAAAACATTAACTTTTGGTCATTGGCGGGCAGCAAAAGTATTTCTAACAGCTGATTCGGTGCATCTAACAGTGCTGTTTAAAACTGCGCAGCTAGTGTTGCAAAACCTCTTGTCGAATTTATTAAAAATTAATTTATTTTATTAACTATTTTTTAAACTAATAATAAATATGCTCTCTGATTAATTAAAATTTTTTTTTTTTACTATTTTTGTAAAATAATTTATTTGTGATCAAAATATTTATTAATAAATTGACATTACCAAAACCGACTCTATTTCCTTCAAGTTTATTGTAATAATTATGTGCATTTTGTTAATGCAGTTCTTATGTGCATTTCATTAATAATTCTTTGACTGACTTTTTCTCTTAAGTTTTTTTATTTAACATAATTTCAAATGAATAAATATTCAAACATTTTATATGAATCCAAAAATAATGGCGATAATGTTTTATGCTTATAATTAAATTTTTGCTTAAAATTAAATAGTTACAGAGGGAAAGAATGAAATGTTTGATAAGCGTCACTCGATTGCCTCTTCGACGACGGCTTCACTGGCGCTTGCGTTGGCGTTATCGTTGGTGCTCGCATCTTTCTTGCTCGCTTTGCTCTCCTTCTTGTCCTTCACCATCTTGCGATACGCCTCGAGATCCTGGGTGAGCGACGGCACAAAACTCTCAAAGTCCAGCTCGGTGAGCGTCTGTAGGATGTCCTTGGCGGTGATGGTCTTGTGGTTTTGCTTGTGGGCGAGCGCCGTGGAGGAGGATGTCACGAAAATAGCGAATACGGAAGCAGCCCGGGCGATCGCCGCTCGCGCCTCCTTGCTCACGTTGGCGGATTCCGGGAGCGACTCCTTGATTAGCCGTGCTATCACGGTATTTGGCAGATTTAAATCCTCGATGCGTTCGACCATGCTGATGCTGTGTTTATTTGCAATTTATGTGAAGCGTCGTCGCTCTCTTCCCGCTTAAACCAATCAGCTGGGCGAGTAGTGTTGGCTAACGGGCGCGAGCACACTTCTAAAAGGTGTGGCAACGCCGCCAGTCAATTCCGTTTGCTTTGCGCCTCCGCATCTCAATTGTTTATGGTTTTTGTAAATAAACTGCCAAAACCGCGGCTTAAATGTGCAAGGAGCTGTTCTCCCATAACTTGAAGCTGTTCCCATTCGAATTCACGTGATACGTGCCCGGTACGTGTGCCCGCGATCAAGCACATGGACCAGCAGCCACAGGCGACGACGCCGTCAAAGAAGCGCAGACACAGCGAGTACCACGATCCAGACTACCACCAGACAGAGCCTCCTGGCCAGCAGCAGCAGCAGGATGAGCATGTCGCGGAAGAGCAGTCGAAGCGGCTCAGGGTGGAGGACGAGACACAGGAAAATAAAGCGAAGCCACCTTCCGCGGAGACAATGCGTCGCATCTGCGAGCTGGTGCGTCTGGAGTTTCAGCGTGAAATCACCGAAAAGATTGAGCAGCTGACCGAGATCGACCGCCGGCTGCTAAAAGCCCGCCAGTTGTTGGACAGACTACGCTACCTAGTGATCAGCGATTACTACCAGAAGCAACAGGTTCCCCTCAACGCCGCCGACGTGGCCAAGGTGCGCGGCGACAGTCTCTTTGCGGACGATGGATCTCTGCCGCAGTTGCCTTTGCATCCGGCCGTTAAGAAGATCGTGGGCAAGCGTCCGATTCCCATTCAGAATCACCTACCAGAACGCACAGCAGCAACGCTAGCGAAGCAAACGATCCGGTTGCGGAATCCGGCACACCGGCGTGCGGAAAAGCGGCGACAGCAAAAGATACGGGATCAAGGTATCGTCATTGATCACTCAAAGGTCACACCCGATGAGCAGAAAGCAGCGGAAACAGCACCTGTTGCTGTGAAACTGGAGGACGAGCAGCCGTGCACTAGCCGTCAGGCGTACGCCAGGCAATTGGAGCTGAACGCGTCGCGGCTGAACAACAAAAATAAGTTCAACTTTGTGGTGGGAAACACATCCAAATACATTGGCGAGGGCGTCCGAGGAGACTCTAGCGGGGGCCAAGCCATGACATACAAGTGGTTGGTCTATGTGCAAGGCAAGGATCTTCCCCAACCCCTGAACACTTACATCAAGAAGGTGCGTATCCCCACTTTAAGGTGCCTTAATACTGATTATAACCCTTTCTTTCCCTCCCTCTTTTAGGTGCGCTTCCAGCTGCATCACTCGTACCGACCAAACGACATTGTGGACGTACACAGTCCACCGTTTCAACTGTCCAGACACGGCTGGGGCGAGTTTCCCATGCGCATACAGTTGTTTTTCCATGAAGCCCTGCAAGAGAAGCCCGTGCAACTGATGCACACGGTTATACTGGACAAGAGCATGTCAGGCCTGCACACATTGGGGGCTGAGACCACTGTGGAGATCTGGCTTAAGGCAGAACGGGCGTTGACGAATCGTGAAAGTGATAAACCTACGTCGACTTCAGCATTGGAACCACCAGCACCAGCACCGTCCCTGGAGTCCAGTAAGCCTCGCACCATATCGATCACTCAAAATAAGGAAGAGCTGGATGACAATCTGTTTGCTGGCATCAACAAAATTGAGCTGAGCGGCGATATCGAGCAGATTGAACCCACTGTCCTGGTCTCGGAGCCCCTAAAGCTCAGCTACAGCCCTAAGAAGCAACAGCCAGCGACCCCGCCCAGGCCACAGCTTCGATTGAATGCCGCTCCTGTGATTGCTTCTCGGCCTTCAGTTGTCTATCTGCCGGTAAACGGTAGAGCTCCGAAGCAGGAATCTTTACGAGAAGAGCAGCTAAAGCCAGAAGCCCCACTTGGGGTGAGGCAGTGGCAGGATTTCCCGTCCGAGAGACCTCCCATTAAGCCCGTGCGCAATGGCCATCACGAAAGAAAGAAAAACATGATATTTCAGAAAGCCGGAAAGCTGTACATCATCGATCCTCAGCAGCGAAAGCTAAAGCAGAGCGCCAAGCAGCAATCGCTACTTAAGCCGCAACTGAGTCTCCTTAAGGCGCCGACTGCGATGCGATGGCATCTCCTGCAGTGCATACAGCACGATCACGGATATGCGAACATGAGCACGAACGACGTGGACGTGGACGAGAAGCCAATATTTCTGCACAGCGTTACAACATCATTTGCGAGCGGACCAACTGGACCTCGTCGGTTGCAAGAGTCCTTTGTCGGCGTACAGTTTTGGAGCATGCGCAGTGCCGTGGAGTTCTTACTGCGTCGAATGCCGCTCACTCGGATCAATCAAAAGCCAGAGGAAGAGTATCAATTCACCTGCTCCACTCTGGAAGCATTTCAAGGGCAGAATGCACTGAAACAACGGTGCTTTGAGTATTTACGTGCCCGTCTTCTACGTCGCTACCTCACGCAGCACCTCAAGCTGCAGAAGCTGGATGCAAGTGGCAGGGAACACTTCTGGAGCTTGCGAGAGATCGTCGGATTCGCCCGGATCCACGGTTATACGCCGCCACTCAAAATGCTGATGTCCAGCGGGGAAAGGGAGCAGAGTCGAAAACCGGGAACTGAAGAACAGCTAGCTCTGCGGGTACAAGAGCAGCTGAAGGAGAAGCCACAGCCGCAACTGTCGGCCTACTGCAGTCTTAGCACAGGGAATCGACTGAACGCTTGGATGGACAAGCAAAGAATACTTCTGCGGGGGCACGATCAAAAGATGCTGGATCAGGAGTTCATCGATGTGTTGGGCGTGGACAGGCCGCTTCATTCCGAAGCCAACTCCAGCAGAAGAAGGGATCTAAGGAGTAGATCCCTCCCAGAGGTGATAAGTCGAAAACTGCTTTGCCTGCCCCCGCCAGATCATCTGGATGCGGAGACTCAACTGGTGCAAGTCATGTGCAAGGACATCAACATCTCTCTGGAGCCGGAGGAGTCGCTGCCTGGTGTCTCCCAGCCCGTGGCCCTCACCCTGCTGGCACACGTGCTGCGCACGTTTGTCGACCGTTTAGTCCGCCGGTCACTGGCGGTCAAGCTGCAGCAGGATGTAACGATGGAACAACTTCCGACGCCGGCAGCCAATGCTACTCTCTGCCTGCAGCCGCACGACATCGGCCGGGCCATCGGTCAGTGTCCTGAGCTCGACTTTTTAGGCAATACTCACTTGGGCGTCGAGCCCTTGGAGCCAGAAACATAATCCACAGATGCCATAGCCCAAAATCATGTAACTGTACGTTCGATCACGGAAATTAGTTCAAATTCTACTGGGATATTAGTCGATATCTAAATAGTCTCTTGTACTAGTTCGTAAGCTTAAAGATAGGCAATAAATTAACTAATTTTTATACTTATTCATACTTTCAACTTGTATCCTTTTATATTTATAATTTGATTACTATTATTTTCGTTCAAAGAGAATAGATCTTAATTTTCACCCTGTAAGTATGCAGTAGAGTGTAGAGAGAGGATTTTAAGTGATTCAAACTAACGGTTAATGTTAATCGTAGGCAAAATCAGGATTCAAATATACAAGGTGGTGCCCTTAAGAGAACAGCTCTCTTTTGCCAGCAGTGCGTTGCTATCTACTCTTAGCCCTGGCTCCACTGAGAGCGAAGGGAGAGAGCTGGAAATGTTTACCGTTGATAATACCACCTTTTAAAAATGCATCATGGGCCACCTAGGAATGGACACTCTCATTTCCTCTCCGGCGTTCTCTTGGGGTCCGCTCTCTTCACCGTTGTTCGATTTCATTGATGATGATCTGATGATCCATCTGTTTCTCTGGCCTCCCCAGTCTCTATTCCTACGTCGTGCGCGCAACAAGACCTCTCGATAGGCACAAGGCAAAGCAAAGCAGAGAAGAGCCCGCTTCCCGCGCTTGCTGCTCACTAAAGTTAACTTAAATTTAATTTTGGCCAGAGACGAAAATGACTCACGAGTCCTAGTTGTTCGGTGCCTAGAATGCCGGAGCCTTTCCCAGGCAACAACAAGAGTGCCGCCGCTCCAGTACGTTACCCTCCTCTGCCCCTCCTCTCTGTCTATAATAAGCTCTTGGATCACCAATTCTGTGATTTCATTCTCCTTGTGTGTTGTGTGCGTGGAAATCGTGTGACAGAAAATGTGAGGCGCTAAAAATGTTCTATTTATATTTTGCAGTAAAAGCCACAAGCGCTGGCCCCCCTAAGGAGATGCAAGTGTATAATATAATGTTTCTGCTTCTGTTGCGACGCCAAATTGCATTTGCGGTCATTACGCCGCAGCTCGATCCTTAGATCGCCCAACAATCTCTTTATTGACTCAAATTCCCCCCGCTGGAGGTGGGCCATCGGTCTGGTCCGCCCCCCATTTCGGAACGCGGCGCCCAGCCAGCGTTTTCCAATGATGCAAATCTCATTTTTCCACATACTTAAAGTAATTTTCGTGCTCTCAACAATTGTCGCCGTCACAGGTAAGTGCATGTTTCTCTCCATGTCCATTTTTATCAATGATTCAACCTAGCACTTTGTCAAGGGTTGTCAGGTTTTCCAACAGTAGCCGAATTTTAGCTATTTCTGGTTAAAAAGCTCAGAATTTAAATCAAAATATAGCACAGTATTTTCGAAAATGTTTTTCAAGAAAATGCAAAAATCAGAGTTCGTATTCTTAGAAAGCATTCCCAGATCACTATAAGGACAGCATTTAACAGAAAAATAATTGTACAACTTTTTAAACAATTTTTAAGAGGTTACATCAATAAAATTTTGAAAATTCAAGAAAGTCTTAAATTTAAATTCGTGAAATTCGTTTGAAGATTAAAAAAACCGAATTAAAAACCATTCCAAATTAAAATTAACAAATTCCACATAAAATTAAATGATATTTAAAAATCGTTGATTTACGCATAAAAATGATCATATACAAAATTGTATTTAAAGTCAATTTAATACATATTTTAAGGTCTTCTTTTAAACGGGATATACAATATTAATATTGTAACCAATACAGAAAAGCTTTCAAAACTGAAATTTACGTAAATCCAAATTAAAATTAACAAATTCCAAATTAAATTAAATGATATTTAAAAATCTTTGACTTAGCCATACAAATTATCATATACAAAATTGTATTCAAAGTCCATTTAATACATATTTTAAGGACTTCTTTTAAACGATATTTACAATATTAATATTGTCAGTAAAACCAATACAGAAAAGCTTTCAAAACTGAAATTTACGTAAATTTACACTTAGTTATAATTGATTTCCCATTAGATTCCAGTATCCAAATGCAAACTGTAAGGTTATACAAGGCCTACCGAAGATTCGTTCCTTTCTTCTTGATAACCTAATCATCTTCATCCTACTTCGTTTTCAGATTGTTGTTCGAGCCGGATCTTACTCCTTCGTGAGCACACGCTGAAAATCGTGCAGCATCAGCACGATTATCACATGCATGAGCATGCCCATGAGCTGCAGCAAAAGATCGAGGAGACAGCGGTACAGATGCTCAACCAGTTGGAGCTGCAGCGTCACCAGCTGGAGGCCTCGGCCCAGGATGCGGGCGAAGAGTTGGGTGAGGATGCGGATATGGACACAAAAACTGATCCTAATCCGGATCCGGACAAAGACGAGCTCTACGCGCAGCCTGTTGAGGAGGCGGCGACTGAGGCCGGGAATCTGGCACAGGAAGCAGATATCTTCGGATCCAGTACTGCAACCTGGTTGATCCCACGCAGCAGCGCCCCGACATCAGTTTCCTCCTCATCCTCCTCCTCCGAGACTGTGACCATGTCCACAACTATTGCTACAGACACGGGAGACTCTCCGCCTATTGACCAGAGCTCCGCCAATCCGCTTGACTTGAGCACACCCAGACCAGAGGACAAGGAAACTAACCGCACTAATGAGACCGAAGTTCAAATGCTGCCCTGCAGCGAGGAGTACAATGCAAGCTTTTGCTTGAACGGCGGCCACTGCTTCCGGCATCCGATGGTCAACAATACGGTCTTTCACTCCTGCATCTGTATCAACGATTACGATGGGGAGAGGTGCGCCTACAAGAGCTGGAATGGTGAGTTCGGTACTTGATACCTTCCAAGCAGTAAACTATAATAAATTTCCTAATTTCCTTTCCTTTTGCAGGTGACTATGTCTACACACCGCCGACACTGCACAGGAAAGTCCGGATGGCGCAGATCGTCTTCTCCTTTCCCGTGCTGCTCATGCTCTCGTCACTCTACGTCCTCTTTGCGGCCGTCTTCATGCTCCGCAATGTGCCGGATTATAATCGCCGGAAGCAGCAACAATTGCAACACTTGCATAATCAACGTTTTTTTGTCAGATGTTAAAAGGGGTCGTTGTCCTTCTTCGGCCTAACGAAGAAGAGGCTGGCTCTCCTTAGGGTTTAGATTTGGAAACAATTTTTGGTTTCACACCTAAAGACCGCCTTTTTTTTTTTTTGGTTTTGTTCCTTTTAATGGGACTTATTTTTTTGACCAAATGTTGTATTTCTTCTTTACGTTGCGCAGCGTAAAATTAATGCTTTAATTTATTGAATACATTTAGTGTACTTGGTAGGATTTTCTATTTAGTTTTTTGCAAAAAGACTCACAATTATATAGTATTTGCTTTTTTCTTGATCATTTCTTTTATAAGTTTCGTTTTTTGTTTCGCTTTTGAAGCTTTCGTTGGAGCTTTTGTAGCTTGTTGTTTTTTTTGTGGTAACATTTAGTTACGTTAAATTATAGCCATAACGAAATATTAAGAACGTACTTAGAACATAATCTCTCTTAGCGCTTACTCCAAGTTACCAGGACAAAATGTTTATGATAATTTCATTTTTTTTTTGTAACACTCGGTTACACACACACACATCGTGTATATTGTGTTTAGACAAAAAACTATACTTTTTTTGTACTTGTATTAAAGTTGAGGAATATGGGACTCGAATCGACGGGACTATAAAAAACATTCAAAAACTGTGTTTCCTTTGGCATCTCCATCGCAATCTCTCTTCGTTCCTGGCTGGGTGGATATGAGTGAAGCACACGCTTGGTTTTTTTTTGGGTTTTTTATATTTTATAATATATATTTTATCCAATATTTCGTCCAAAAATTCTTTACAAATTTCTTCGAACTTACAGTTAAATGTATAGTAGAAATTATTCAAAAAATTCTCCTCAGTTTTTCATCAGCAGTTCATCGTATATATGATTTGTTGATTTCTTTTCTTATTATTTTTTGTTTCGTTTCTATCAAAGATCATCAATATGAGAAATGGTATGTAATGCGCATCATGTGTGTGTTGTTGAGTAGATGTGTGTGTGTTCTGTGCGGGAGTGGGAACGGAGGAGGGATTCCCCCAACGTCCTCTGGAATTCAAAGCTACCCCAATACAAAAACTTGATATTGGGTTGGCTGCGTGGATGGATGGATGGTTTGGATGGTGGTCATGTGGGTGGTGTGGCTTTTGCTCGCGTGTTGTATGTTTATCATCTTGGATTAGGGATATGAAGTTCGTACAAAAATTATTTAAAATATGTAAATGTTAAAAAATGTATTTTTTACTTGTTTTTTTTTTTTTTTGTTTTTCGTTTTTGTTTGTTTTCTTTTTATATATCTCGTTTATCTTGTAATTGTTTTTTACGTTGCGTTCTTTTGTTTGTTTCTTGTTGTTGTTGTTTTGTTTTTGTTTTTTTTAATAATATGTAATATTATATATAATAATTATGAGTAGGATTATTCGCATGTAACGGGCAGTTGCTGTTCCTGTGTTGTAACATCTGCCGCGGCGGCATTCTTCTCCTTCAGATCCTTGGCGAGATCCACCTGTGGATAGAGATAAACATTAAATTAAATTTAAGCAAGGAATTTCTTTGGGTTTCTTTCGATGTGTGTCGTATGCAAAAAAGGAATGGAGCAACTGAAAGCACAACAACAACAATTAGGAAAAATAATCCAAAAATTAAGGACGTGGCGACAAATAAAACAATCCAAAAAATGTTATGCCAAAAATTTAATATAAATGTAAATGTAATTTAATATAAATAAGCGATTTGTGGTGTAGTGAGTGGTGTGGCGTGTGTGGTGAACAATTTTAGGTAACAGTTTTGTGTGTTTTTATGGTCTTTAATTGGTTTTTTTTAGTGAGAGAGCGCAAGAGTTACGGCAGCCATACAGGTTTACATTTTTTTTTTTTGGGTTAGAACAGAGCGTTAAGATGGTTTTGTGTTTGTTTGTTTTGGTTTTTTGTTTGTTTTGTGGGTGTGTGAGTGGTGTTTTGGTTGATTTAGCGTGTTGTTGTTTGTTAATTTACACCAAAATGCAGTCGCTTATATCCTCTCTCGGGGAGTTTAGTACTAGTAAAACGTACATCATTCGCAATTTACATCACCAAAAATAGAGTCACATGCAATCGATGCCCAGCGCAATCTATCAATCAAGTTCAAAATACTAAACGAACTACGGAATTAACTACAAAAAGGAGCGCACAACTGATGCAACACACACGCACACACACACACGCACAATGGAGAGGAATTGAGAAAGCAGGAGAAGCACACCCCCAGGACAAGACCAAATCCCAAATCCCGGCAGATGCAATACAATGGCAACAGTTGTGTGTGGTTGTTGGTTGCTTGTCACAAGGTGTTTATTGTTGTTGAGGATGATGCCAGTTGTTGATATTATTCACCTTGTTGCTGCACTCGCCCGTCGCCAGCGCTTCCGTGGAACTCACATCCAAATCGGTCAGCAGCTCTCCTCCGCCCGCCTTGTTGATCATCGGTTCCGCCAGATGCTCGATGCTAATGATGTTTCCGACTACGTCGTTTTCGGTTTCGTTCTCGTTCTCGCTATGCGTATCCTCGATAATGATTTCTTGCTTCTGCTTCTGCTCCTTTTCTTCATCTTCTTGTTTGGTTTCTTCCTTATCCTCAACCATTCGCATTATCCTCAACAATTCTGTCTCTGTTGGCGTCTGCTGTTCATCGGCAATCTCTTTCTCAGTGGAGCTGTTTGTCTCTTCAGTGGCAACTTCCTCCTTAGTTTCCTCATTTACGAGAGGAGCAACTGCAACAATATCCTCAACGACCGCCGGCTCAATGGGAGTGGGGACTATGTCGGACTCCTCCGCATCGCTTGAAGCTGGAACAGCGTCTTCTGATTCTTCATTGCCAACATTGCTCAAAGTAATTTCCTCTACAACTGTGAAGATAGTTTCTTCCTTCGGCGCTTCAGGGATGGACGCCTCCTCCTCCTCCTGCTCCTCATCTTTCACCAGTTTCTCCTTCTCGGTTACAATTTCGGCTGCCTGCTCAGTGATCTCAGCCACAATACTTATGGCTTGCTGCTCAATCTCCTGGCGCTGCTCAATCTCCTGGCGCTGCTCTTCTTGGACTGCCTCCTGGTCCTCGATAACATCTTCTTCGGAGAGAACAAAGGCGGAGACACGGGATGGCGGAGGGGATTTGGGTAACGGAGGTGGACTGCTGCTCCTAATCTGTTCCACAGGCTCAGGAACTTCGGCTACATTCGGTTTCTCGGTTTCAACTTTGGGAACAACATCTAGTTCGGCTACAGACTCGGGCTCGGCTAGGGCAACGGCAACAGGGACAGTGCAAACAGGGACCTCGACTTCGACTTCAGCTGCTTCGGACACGGAAGGAACAACCACAAAGCCCTCGGCCTCGGTCTCGCCCTCCGTTTCGGCGGCTTCAACCTCGCTGCTGCTAACCGCTTGAATGATCGCAGCCACAACTTCCTCCTCCGCTTGGCTGCTGCTGCTGGTGATGGCCTCTTCTGGTGCCTGCGTTTGGGAGGTGGGAAGGATCGTGTTGGTTGTTTTGGTTAGGATTGTTTGGGTCTGAACTAACTCTGCTGCGGCTGCTGCAACGGTCGCTTCTGTCTTGGTGCTTGTGCATGTTCTTTCTGTTAATTCGGTTGTTGTTATTGTTCTGTGTGGTGCAGTGTTCTCTGTGATTTCGGTTGTTCTTGTATTTGTTTTTGTTGTTGTTGTTGTATTTACAGTGTAGTTTTTTTCGCTGGTGCGGTCTGTACTTGTGTAGTTTACCTCAATTTGCTGTCCCTTCTCGGGGGCCTCAACCGCAACGGGAGTGGGTGGTGGCGTGGCAGTCCCATTGGTGCCATTCTGATGCGGCGGCTGCTGCTCGTCGTCGTCAACGTTGTTGCTTGGAATGTTGTCAGCTGCTGCTGCTGGGGGTGCTGCTGTCTCTGCCACTGGGGATTCGGCCAGTCCATTGCTAGATCCATTAGTAAGCGCCTCTCCATCAGCGGCTCCATGTCCATTGGTCACCACCACCTTCTGTTCTGGCTGCTGGCTCTCCTCCTTAACGGCGGCGACTTCTTCGGTGGCAGTGACGGCAGTGGCTTCCTCAACGGGCTTGGGGGGCTGTGCCGCTTCCTCAACTGGAGCTGGTGCTGGCACAGGCGACGCCTTCTCGGCATCACCATTGGCCTGTTTCTCCTGCTCACTCGCAGAACCATTCTCAGCTGGTTTAACCTCCTCCTTGGCAGCCGTCGTGCTGGTAGCTGCGCTGGCAGTCTAGAAAACAATAAAATCAATTTCATTAATAAATTAATGCTTTTTTCTATTTCATATCCAAGAATTACCTCGGCTGGCTTTTCGGCTTCACCGTTCGTTGCGGCCGCTGCTGTCTCGGCGGGAGCAGCAGCTGCATCTGCATTGGGAGCAGCGGCTGCCTCGGTCGCCGTGGGCGACGTTGTGGCAGAGGTGGGTGATACTGCATCCTCTGACTTGGCCGGCTTCTGTTTGTCCTTCTTGCCAAATGAGATGCTGCGGAAGGACCACTTCTTTTTTACCTTGTCCTTCTTGGACTTGGACTTGATGCTTTCGTCTGCGAGCGGAGTGATGTCCTCGCCAGCCGCCGCCTCCTTGGGGGAGGAGCCCTCCTCGCCCTTCGGTGTCTCAGTCGCTGAAGCTGCATCGCCGCCGCCACCCTCAGCGGCTGCTGCAGCATTCTTTTCGGTGGTCAGATCTTTGTCGTTCTCTGAGTTCTCTTCGGTTTCCTTTTTCTGTTCGGAAATTATTAATATTAGAGTTTTGAGAAAATCATAATTTAATTCCTTTTCTTACCTCTCCTGCAGCTCCCGCTGCTACTTCTCCATCTGCACCACCCTCTTTGGGTGTGGGCGCATCTCCATTCACCGCCGCCGCCGCTGGTGCATCTGCCTTCTGGTCAACGTCGATCTTCTCCACCTTGCCGGCCACCTCGTCGGTCTCCCCCACCTTCTTGGGGTCGGTGGTGATGTCGATTGAACGCTTGCTCTGAGCTTTACCCATTTTTTTTCCTGCTGATCTCCTCTTTTGTTGGTCGCTAGTGTAAACTGCAAGTACAAGGGGAGTGAGAATGCTTTGTTTAGTTAAATGCGGGGAAGAACGGCGACACAACTGCAACGGCGCAGTATTTTATTTTAAGCATGCGTATTTCCTATTTTTGCATTTGACATTTTCACTTGGTTCACTTAGTCGCACGATCTTTAAATTCTCAAAAGACCCCAATACTGAATTTAGGCATCTATTGAGATGGGAAATTATTATAGTTTCTACCTATTCTGTGTTATTTTGTAGGGTTTTTTAAATGATTTATTTCATTTTTGAATACTATTACTAAGTGGACAAGCTTGATTTATTAATAAGTTATGAATGGGATTACCTAATCTTTAATTTATTTATTCACAAATATTCCTGCAAATCTTGTTAATTCTAGAAAATACTAACTAGCGTCTCCGATTACCCAGTGAGCACTGCGAGTGCCAAAACTCACAAAGCTGGCAGGCGGCGCACGGTTGGTTATTCCAGGCGCCTCCCATGAATCATCGACACTTGAACGTCGATTCTGTTCTGTGTTTTTACTGGGAAGTTTTGTTCATATAAAACAGCGAAACAGACACCACACACACCATTACTAAGGAGAAATGTGAAATGGGGCTGGGCTGGGCGCTGCCCTTAGCGTGCATGCAATGCGTCATTTTGAAGAAAATCGAATTACACACACAAATTTTTTTTTTGCAAACCGAATGAAACAGAAACCGTAGCAAAGAGCGGGAATTCCGGGAGGTGAGGTGAGGAGAGTTTGAGTTGAGTTGCACAAAAAGTTTTGCATTTTTTAGGGGTTGTAAATGTTGTGCCAGTGTGTGTGTGGGTTTAATTGCCGGTTTACGTTAGGCAGCTAAAAAAAATGGCGGCAACACACAGGGGCTGAAAAGCAGCTGTTCCGAGATGCTTTATCTGGGACCCGACCCGGTGAATCAACAGCCTCCCATAACCCCCAAGCATACATCTAGGTATCACCCACACACGCACTTTGGGCACGTGCTGCGTGCGTCCGCCATCTGTGCCCATGAGTCTTCTCCGGGAATCCATCAGTGAGTCATCATTACCTCCAATCTATTGTGGCTGGCCAGCTAGCTAGCATAGGGAATGAGTCAAAGCCTGGACAGGAAGCAATGCATTGATGAACGGGCGATGGGCGATGGAAATTCAAAAGCTGTGATATTATTGACAATTCGTAGAAGTCTATCGACTCACAGTGTTTACGGTTTGACTCTTTTTTTAATATTGAGTAATTCAATTCTTATAAATGATAAATGTCTAACAGGGAAAAGAAAGTGATTGCGATTTAAGGTAGTAGAATATTGCTTGTGTCAATCTTTTGCAAATCCTAACAGAGACCTGTCTTCAAAGAAGTACATATAATTTAAAATCCTTTAGAAATAAATACAGATTTTTATAGAACCCGAACGAAAGGCCCACCACTTCCTCATTATCTTTTCAGTCTCAACTAATAAATTCTCGACCTACTTATGAAAAGAATGCCACACACTCCCTATAAAATAAACATAAATGAATACCACCTTAAATAACAACATTTCCACCTTAAAAGCTTTACACATTTTTATAGAATTACGAATCAAAAAATAAACCCAATATATATAATTATTTCTCGACCTAAAAATGAAGAAAAACGCGTACAGACACTCCCTGCAAATGAAATATAAACAAAACCGCCCTAAAATGATAAGGTTTCCAATTAGAAATAAAAGCTTTAAGTTTTTGCACTGAACTCGCCACTCAGAACACACTCACACACACACACACACGGTCTCGTGCACACTCGGGCTCAAGTAATATCAATTTAAATACGTAACGAGACAAGACATCGGGTTTCAAGACGCTCGAGAGGTCAACGAACTCCTTGCCGGCATTTAATACAACACCATTTCATGCCATTCCATAAAATACAATACAATACCGGGTAAACTGAAGCTCTTGCCCGGTTATGTACTTCGATCGGAGTGATAACGGGATGCTTGCCGCCAAAGTGAAAGAGACTATTAATTCCTGGCCTATCCAAAGTCGTACGAAAAAACTGAATGAGTAATTGCCGAAATATGCCGGCTCAACCCTCATGAGCGTGTGCAAGTGTGCTGGCAAGCGTAATAACATAAAAGCGTAAGTAAACTGGCGCGCATGACGCATCAAGGAAAAAGGACATCGCGAGAGCCTGAGAGAGAGTGGAGTGGAAGTGAGAGCGTGTTAGAGAGGAGGGTTGCCGTTGCCGGCACTCTGTAAAGAACAACTTCAACAACAATAACATTAACGGGTCTCTGGTCAATGCAAGTTGAAAACCATGGCAACCTAGCAACAACAGATGTCGCTCTCGCTCTCTCTCTTCTCCAACCTCCGTTCCTCCAACCTTTCTCCCCCTTCTATTTACCGTTGCTGTGGGGCGTGCGAAAATAATTGAGTGCGGCCCAAAATTGCGTGGATGCGGCACGAACTTCCCCAGCTTAAAGTTTATAACTCGAATTTCCATAAAGCATTAAAATATGTTTAAATTCCATGCAACTATAATGGTTTATTACCTAAATAAAAAAAAATCGTTACTAGGTAGAGGGAAAAGATCGACAGTATTTCTTTGTTTCCCAAATTGAATAAAGAAGTGCAGGCTGTGGTACCTCCCATCGAAATTTGTAATCTATGAAAATTACTTAATGGACGGACAACAACGACATTTTTCGGGGCCTTTGTGTCTTGACTTTTTATTAGTTTAATTCAATTTGGACACGACTTTTGACATGTGCGCCCGCCGCTTTCACACGCATTCCCCTCATTGCCGCCCCGCCTGGATTCCCTCGCAATTGGATTGGATGGTTGGTGGACAAAGGAAGGCGCAGAGCAGAGCTCACAGCGCACAAAACAGCAGCCGCAGTCTATAAATAAAAGCGCATTTATCAACAATGGAGTGTTCGGAAAAAGAAGCAGCCGCACCAGCCCCAGCAGCAGCAACACCACCAACAATAACAGCAACAACAGTCGCCTCATGACACAAAGAGGCGCTGCCCTGGGAGAGTGTGCGAGCTTCAATTCATTCCCCAACCCCGCTGCTGCCGCCCATCAATTTTGACACTTCAAGCTGTTGTGTATCACTTTGCTGCTCCCAGTGCTGTCGAAAAAAACAACAAAAAACAAGCTAAATCACTCAAGTTTTGAAGTGCAAGTTGCAAGGAGAAAAGTAACCTAAGGCTACCCGAAAAAAAAGAAAGAAAATGGAAGACTTCACCGACAGCCTCGCATCCTAGACAAAAAACCTTTTACTACATTTTAAAAAGTGATAGTATTACAAATTCGCTTGTGTCTTTCACAGAATGTAGAGAACACTTGGTTACATAAGGTGCAGGGTTTTTATAAACAGCCTTAAAACGGTCGGCTAGGATTTCAGTTATTTTCTGAATTTATTCTATATTATTTGGATACTATAGAGCGTTATAGGTTCGCTTGAACCTATAGCTAATAATAGCTAAATATAGAAAAGAAGGCAACACTATTTCTCGCTGACCCTCTCCACCTAACCGCGACCCTCTCCTTGTGCTCTGGAAGAGAGAGAGATGGAGATGAGACGCTTTGATACGTAAATTAAATTGATTGTGCTGGAATGTGCCGGCTGGAATGACTGTCCGAATGTCTGAATGTCTAGCCGGCCGGCCGGCTGGACGGTCAAACATTAATTTCTGTGTGTGCGTCGCTTGTTAAAGCGCAGGCGCGGAGCATTCCATTTGAGTCGTATCCATCTCGATTCCGATTCCCATTCCCATTCCAATCCCACCAAGATCGGTGGCAGTGGCATGTCCATATACATTGTTGTGCAATTAAAATTGAAAAGTTTCACCATTTGCAGTAGGGACAACAAATGACTGAAGAAGAGAGTAGAGTGCATGCGCGCGCACACAAGTCTCAATTGAACTTTTATAAACTAATCAAGGGGGATCGTTAATGGCATCGCTCACACGTCCATCTGACCAACCATCCAACTATCCATCCATCCATCCAGCTATCCATCCATCTAGCCAGCCAGCCATCCTCCTCCTCGCAATTGAGTGGAAAGTTTTCCTCAATCAGGCTCAAGTGTGCGTAAGTACGAGTGGGAGAACAATAAGACGATGGAGGAATAAGAAAGCAGAGTGCACTTCTCGCTGCTCTGCTGTTGTCCGGCTGATAAGCCACGCCTAACCCGCAATCAGACGCTGCAGTTGGCTTTATTGAGGGTATTACATTGTGTGCAGCCGCAGTCCACATTAATTGTCATCAAGAAGCATTCTTTTTATGGAGCCCCCACGCAAAAATAAAAAATCCCAGAATGCATGTTCCTCCTATACAATCTTATGGGCAATCTCAAACCAAAATATAAAGGGAATATGATTCCCAAAAGCGTGCGAAACAAGTCGACTGGAGGAAACTTGAACTGGCGAAAAACTGGCTGATCATTTGGATAGCTTTTTATTCAACCCACAAGCAGTCAAACCTTTATTTACTCTAAGAATAAATACCCTTAAATGATATGATATGAGAATAATAATGTTGAATATAATATAATGTAAAATATTGCTTACAGGAATTGCAAAGAAAAAATATGTGTAAAAGACTAGTTAATCAAATGTGTGTTCCCAGACAGCAGAGTCAGATTTCCAGACCATCATTTTAATCAGTTCATCAGTTCAATATGTAAATCAATCGCATAGAATTCTAAAAATAGTATTACTCATTTAATTCCGACGAAATAAATAGCTTTATAAAAGCTTGCTAATCGTATTAACAATCTGTTAAGTCGCAAATCCCAATCACGCTAAAAATAATGCCCAACAGACTACTTAGCATGTAACAAAGTCATGACTAACTCCAAGTGGCATTCCTAACACCGTTTCAGAAATAAGCCAAAAACCTTTGAAGAAAACTGAGAAAAAATATCAAAATGAGGAGGGAGAAGCATGTCTCAAGTGACCACCGGATATAATTTTAGTTGCTATGTTTGCTGTACTGGAAGTGTGGAGTTGTGGCAAAATGAAAATGATACAATACGAGAAATGAATGCATTCCATAATTAGTAGCCAGTGTTGTACCCACACAGGCCCTGGGCACTGGCACTGGCACACGCACACACGACGGTTGACAAGACCCAAAGAAAGAGAAAATATTTTTTTCAATTATCATTTCCGGTCAATTCGGAATGTTCTGACCGGACAAGCCAACCAAACAGCCAACCCAACCATTGTCCAATCCCCTTTGATATGGATACACTCACATGGCCAAAAATAAAGAGAAATCCATTGTTAACGGGACAACCCAGAACCTTATATTTCTCCATATCAGAAGAGAGTGTTAAAACAACGACAATGATAATACTAGAAGAGGAAATCGTGTTTTTCGGTAAGGAAAGACTGTTGCAGGGGAGGGGCGGGCCGACAGGAACAAGCTTACTCAATTGATAAATGCAATTGTGGGAAACAAAGAACGTATCCGTATCAGCAAGTGATTCAGAGGAACGTCGACGGTTTTTCACCCGATCAGCCAGAGAAATAGTGGGTGCTTCTGCTACGTGATTGTGGATCGGAAGAATTAATGTTCCAGTCGTGTTTTAATGAAAACTATATTCTTAATGGTAAGTTAAGCATGTTTGGGCGGCCGCTAATCTTCAGATAATCGGGTGAACTTGGCCAAACATTGCCTGCCCCACAAAGTAGCAGTCGCTGCAGAAAATACAGTTTACATAAGACGTGCCTCAGCTAGTTTTTCTTACTTTTCTTACTTGACAGCAGATGTCTGTAGATACAGCATATACCGGCTTATCTAGCCGGTTTTTATCATATCTTCAAGATACTCAAGTACTTGGCAAGCCAACACACATAGATACGAGAGTATGTACGAGTGGTGTACGATGAACGGTGCGCGTATGGGGCATCGATCGTAAAATTAGACGCTCTTGAAAAGAACTTCTTCCTCTTGGCCTGCCATTCAAAAACTATCAAAACAGACACAAGACGAAGACGAAGACGAAGAAGAACCACACACATGTACGAAATATAATGAGGCCCAAAACGCATAAAATCATCAGCAAGAATCGTTAAATTTTATGAGCTCGTTGAGAACGTCCAATATGTCTTTGTATGTGCGTATTCGTATTTACATATGTGTACGAATATCTGTGTTATGCCAACTTCTTTTAGCAAGGCGCAAAATCCGAAATGGCAAATGGCTGAATGCCTGCTTCTATGTGTGGTAGTACGAGCACTCGAAAATATTTCAGCAATGTCTAATGTTCCATACGCAACAATTTGGACTATACCAGTCAGCATAGGCATTTAGAAAAATATTTCATTTTATTCTAAACGATTTTGGTAAAGAGAAAGATATGAGATTTAGTTTTAAAATAAGCAAACACACGCCTTATCTGGACAGCGTTTAAATTAAAAGATAAATATGTTCTAATTTTTAGGTGAAAGACTTATCTAATCGTGACAATTTCGCTTTTAAGATAACATTGGGAGATCGGTGAGGATGGTCCCAAAATTAAAACCGAGATAAGCTATGTCTAAGTATATAATTAAACCTGCATTTCCGGCTTTTTGGTTGATTTTAGTAGACATATTAATGAGATATTAGATATTTTCCAAAAGTCTTACGAAAGCCATCGATTAAGTTTATTCCCCCCAATTTCGATTCGTATTGCTAACAAAACCCATCATACCCTGGGAACACTACGCTTAAGGGGCATCAAAGAGCGCGCGTACTTAAATCAACTCTCCAAGCTGTGGGCCGGCGTTGAAAATAATTACAATAAATATTTAAATATTCAAAGCTCGGGCTTCCTTTTCCCATATGCTAGAATGGGACAGAAGGCGAAATAGGGGAGAGCGAGTAAGTGCCAATAAATTTGTCGCCAGCCCACGCATGTTCTTCCTTCTCCTCCTCCTCTTCGACTTCTTCTTATTTCTCGTCTTCGCCTTCGCCCAGTTGAAAAAGGATAAACGAACACAAAGTAAAACAGCAACTGCAACAACAAACAGCAGGAGCAAGAAGCAAGAACACTAAACCAGTTCGTTTGCTTCTCTTCATGTACTCCAACTCTCAATGCAACTCTCTCCGACTCTCTGGTTGCCTCTCATCGTTGCGGTTAATTAAAACTGGGAGAGGCTTGCGACAGTTGTAAGTTGTGTATTAAAAAGTAGTAAGAACTACAAGTAAGGTAGCGTGGCCAATTAGTCGGTCGTCTTTGGAATTAGCATTTATTTTCAGCAAACGAGTGTGGAGTAGTGAGCGATTGAGTGCTATTCTGATTAGAAATTCACAGTGCTTACTGTGGAGTGTGGCAGTGGTGAGCGCGGCTCTTTTATACATAATTCATTAGACTTCGATGACTCCTCTCCTTTCTAGCTTTTTCCTCCATTTCCGGTACTTACTCTTTCTGCCAGCCGCGGGTGGTCTCGCTATGTCTCACTCTCTGTTGTCCTCTCTTAACTGGGTGACACTTAACGAAGTGTGAAAATCTAACTAGTGAGAGTAATTAACTGTTTAGCACTCGCGTCTCGACCGACTACTTTTATTCTTTGTTTTGCCTTCTGCAGGATGGATGATAATCCCCACGAACCGTTAAAGTCAAGCGAACAGCAGTGACTGAGAGAGAGTGGCTCGATCAATTCAATGGCAGCAGAAACTTCTCTCGCAGCTGGCGCGGGCAGAAGCAGTGACTGCGACTGCGACGTCAGCCGGAAGCAGAGGAGTCAGAAGCAGAAGCAGAAGCCGAAGCGGGGAATGAAGCAGAGAAATGCGGGCGGCAAAGACATTACACACACAGTCACCGCCGTCATCATCATCATCAGCTACCGATAAAGGCGTGCTCCTGCCTGGCTCTCCTCTTCATCTTCTGCTCCATGCCTTAGTCAATAACAAACTAATGAGCCTTGGCGGCGTCGATGCGTATGCTTTATTGCTTTATTTTGCTGCCATTCACACAATGACCCCACATGCAACAGAAACAGAAGCAGAAGCAGCGGGGGAATAAACAATATGCACACATAACGCACACAACACACCATGCACTCGCGTACGGAGGGACAAAGAAAGAAAGAAGGCGTGAAGAATCACCGAAATATTTAGCCCCGCTTTTATGGTGTAATATCGAACGGATTTCTTGTATTGTTATTTAATTATCGCCCTTGGATGGGAAAGTAATTGTGCACAACGGACTCTTCCATATATAGCGGTACTTGCACCACTCCACTTCAATCTACGCCACTCCAATTCAAGATAAATCGCTGCTGTGGTCCCGAGGTTAATGGAACTGTGCTCCTCCTAATAGATGCAGTTCTCATAAAAAAGTGGGTTCAACTTGCCCTTCAGCTGGAAGAAAGTTTCACGGATTATAGGCAGTTAATTTCTATAATTAATTACATTTGGTCGTATGCAATGCTGATAATTCGTTAAATTCACAATTAGAGAGAAGAATCTAGTTTAGTACCACTATTAAAAAAAGAAACTAAAGTAGATCAGGTTGCGGATATCTAAATTGAATATATATATTATAAGGTCTAAAAGGTCTTTTTCGCTGCCTTACAAGCTTTCTACTGATATTATAATATCCTCTGCAGGGATTTGAATATATCCCGTTTTGATTTATTTACACAATTAGGAATTCGAACTGAGAAATCCTAAAATAATTGTTTAATTTTCGTAATAAAAACGATAAATTGATAGCAACATTGTAAAGCCTCTTTGAGTGTGATCACTGTACCTGCTGACGCCTCACAAAGACATGGGAACAAATTGAGGCATTGATAAGCAAGCGAAGCAGCAGGCAATGGCAGCGGCTGAAAAGAAAAACAGAAAACCGCAACGACGAAATTGAACGCTGCCAAGAGCTTTAAATTTAAATAAAGTTCTCCAGCGGGCGACGGGGGGGTGGGATGGTGGATGTGTTGTTGTTATATATTGTATTGTAAGAAGATCGGATCGGATTGGAGATGGCAAATCGGAGATCGGTTCGCCGCTTATCTTCAGCATTTTGTTTATTTTTGTTGCCGCGCTACTGCGATTGATTTTTTTGGTTCTGTGGACGACGATACCATTCCGCATATTTTTCTATTTACCACATTTCTGTTGATTTGGCATTAATACAACGCCCATTCGGCACGCCAAATGCTTCGTAAAACAATAGCACAAATAATGTGCACAACAGCAATTATGTTTGTGTGTTTGCCTGAACCAAATTCCTGGGCAATAAGTGGCTTCAAGTGGTCGAGGGAATGTGAAATTGGGGCTGGCAGGCAGGCGGCTGCTCTCCTCTCCACCGAGATCCAATTTTAAAAAGGAAAAACGCGTACAGGGAAAATCTGCTCAATCTTGTGAGCATTTTCCGCAGCATCGCAGTCTCCAAACGAACATCTTCCGCACAGATGTTTGCATATTAAACGAGAAATTCGCTCGCTTTTCCCCGCTGACGTGTTGTATATACACATATCATCATCATCATCGGTGACAAGGGGCTTTTCAACACTCTGGCTTACTGACTGGTCCCCAATTGAGCTTCGGACTTTGAGCCCACATGTGTTCCACCACCACAATATACAACTGCGCTACCAGACCTCCTTTTTCGATTTTAAATCCCGTTAGCGCTTCCGCTTCTATCCCCCAAAAGTCACACGATATCTTCAAAGTTGTGCGATTTGGTTTCATTCTGGGATATAGGTAAGCATCTATCGGATTTCAAATAATAGCTGCTATACGAAAACTTTCATTGCATCAGGAGTAGTTTTTCCAATATGAAGGCAGTCAAAGTTATTTTAGAAAAGATTTTTTAAGAATTTTGGTCTTAGTAATTATAAGTCTTAGCAGAGTGCTCAGGGTGCTTTACTTTTAACCAAATAAAACAGTTACAAATATAAAAATTCTTGGGTTCAGCTTTTATCCTTCGAAGATAAAGAATTGTGCCTTTTCGCAATTCTCTTTGAAAAATGTATAATACATTTTGTATATATTTTCTATAAGCGTAGCTCAGAATATAAACGCAAACTGTAAGGCCAATTGTGGGATCGAGCTTTGCAAGTTAACCGCAATTCGCACTTGGCAATAATTCACAACCCTCCGCACCATGCAATGTTTATTTGCGTTTAAGCAAACGTTGACGAAATTCACCAATAGTGACAACAACGACAAAGGCATTATATTCGTCCTCAGTGAGCGGCAAGCAAATATGTACCCGTAATCCGAGGCGACTTCAAGAGAAGGCCCGCCTTTGCCTTTAAAGAATTTTCAAAGATACATTCAAACAGCCATATAGCAGTCAACTGCTCCCCTAAAATAAATACATAAATGGTTTACCAAATCGCATTGATTGAACATATGACAAAGTACAAAACCAATTCTAAAAGAATTTATGGTTTCTTACAGAAATCTGTAATTTCTATTATGATTTTAAGTAAAATTAGTTAAAAAAAACTGTATAATTATAATAATAATAATAAAAATAAAAAAAAGATTTTTTTATATATCAGGAAATATAAATTTATAATACAAGTTTACAAGTTAAGGATACCACATATTTTATGTATTCATTCTCACACTGCCTGTTAAGCTTTAAAAATCAAAGGTTTATTGAAACCATTGTCCCTTAGTGGCCTTTTAAGGACCTTGTTCACTAAGCCCTTTTTATTGCAGGTACATAGTTAATGTAATATTGAAATCCCTCATCTAAATTGCAGTGACAATCAAAAATCTTCTCTCTGCTTCTTGCTTTCCACCCACTCCAGCGGTGAAGGACCCACACACATGCAAGCGCCACGACATACACACGCACTCGCACAATCACCGATGGGACTGGGCTGCAAGTACATACCCATACAAAGGCATGTAGGCGACGACGCCAGTTAGGGCGGTGGCTGTCTCCCCGTCTGCGATTGAGCGATTGAACGATTGAGTGACTGGCGAACTGGCAAGCGGACGCTGCAAAAAATGCGACGCAATTTTTCGTAACAAAAGTGTAGGGAACAACAACAAAAAAGACGATCCTCGACAGCGATAATCTCTCTGCCAGTGAATCAGAGACGCAAAAGGGGAAGAGCGACCGACCGATGCACATAAACAACAGCAATAGTACTTGGTTTATGTGTGTGCGTAGACACAGTGAGCGCTCGCCTCGTTGCACCTTGCCCAAGGATGTTGGGCCGAGAAACATGTTGGCAAGTGTATCGGGGCTTACAATGCAAACAAAGAAGAGACAACGACAATGAAGTCAAGGCGAAGCGAAGCGACGGCACAAAGCGCACACAGGACTGACGAAGAACAGGAGGCAGGAGACACGCAAAGACAGACAGAGAGAAAGAGAGTGTATGCGAGAGCGGGCGGCTAGCTGGAGAGAACGAGGCGAGCCAAACGGATACAAAGCCACACCGGCATGGTGTTGTCTCTGCCGGCGACGCTGCCTGCGCTGCTGCTGCGGACGCCGACGTGGTGGCAACGCCGACGCATTGAAGGCGGCACACCCAAAAACTGTGAAAAAGGCAACTCAAAAGTGGCGAAATTCGGCAAATACGTCGGCTAAGACGGGGGTTCGGGGGATTCTTAAACAAAGGAAGCTCCGAGTTAGTAATTTAAATACACTTTGAAGATCACTCTGGTTCTCTTTTCTCTGACCGTCTTTCTCCGCTCACGCATACCAAGCCGACGAGCATGGCGTCCTTTTTCCTGGCTTGCCTGTGTGCAGCATGCGTGTGCGTTGGCGGCGTCCACCGCACTTGTAATTGAATCCTGCATTTTCACATTTGTTAAGCCCAGCCATTAAACCATTCTCAGCATACCAGTTTAATATTTCATTTAAGTTTAGGGACAATCCTTCCTTGAAGCAGACGCGAAGTACAGAGCGGGTATAGAGAATTTCAAAAGTAGCACCACTCACGCACACACACACTCACACAAAGGCACAGACACAAGCAGTCTGCTTGGCTTGGCTTTATTTCATATTAGTTTTTAAATGTACGCCTGCATTGTTCGCCTATCTTATGACATAGAGTGCAATTTACCTGGCTCGATTTGGTTCGGTTTGAAAACACACGCACTTGGCTCTTTCTTTGCTTTGCGATTCTTTGCGATACACTGCCAGTAGCTCTTTTGCCTTTCCGTTTCGGTTTCTCGTTCTTGTTGCGCGCATAAAAAATGTCCGCTGGGGGTGTGACCGCTTGTATTGCGACAAAAAATGCCTAAAAACCACCTTAGGGATTGCGCGATGAAAATCGCTGGGCACACTCCAGACCAGACCCTCAAGACATTTTACGTTGCCGTATTTTCAAAAGAAAGTTTTCGGTTTATGCGTTTTTCCGAGCTCTACGTTTGGAGATGGGTGCCTTATCAGGGGCTGGGTCGGCATTACAGTCTTCTGGTAAAAATCCTTGGCAAGTTCCAAAACAGTCTCGATCCGGGCTCAAAAACCTTTTCTAACGCACTGTGCTGCCAGACCTTGCCTGGTGGTATATTTGAGTATTTGCGCCCTGGTCACACCAGAATAAGAAGTAGAAAAAGAAAATAAGTTGAGGAATGAAAATTGCCGCAGGAAAAATGTTAAATATAATGTTTTAATTGGAATTACAATAGTAAAGTTTGGAGAAAAATCAGCGTAATGGATGTGCAGCCGCCGAGAGGTAAGTGATGACCAGGAAAAGCTCAATTAATTATACTTTTTGGCTAAGCGAAGCACACTGCGCCTCCAATTTTAAACTAACTTATGCTTGTTTTGTTATTTTCTAGTGTAAATAACTCTCTATATCCCTGGTTGAAACAACAACAAGAGCAGCACCATTTGTCCTGAGGCCAAGGCAGTGTTCCGGGCGAACGACAGCGCAGGTTTTAGGGTCAAATAACGATTGTGGGGATAGCAGCGACTTTGGGCGCTGCCAGTGGGCGGTGTTGGGCGGTGGTCTTATCGGCCTGTTTAGGCTCTCCATGCTCCGCACTGCGATAAGAGCGAGGCGGATTTGCCCGTCCAGGTATGATATATTTGAACGCACTTCTCGGTGAGGATTAAGGCTCAGAGTACAACTGTCTTTACAGGGAGCACTCAGACTCGAGCTCGGCAACATGGGCTGCATCACTAGCACCAGCAAGCTGAACGAGCTGCGCGGCCATGAGAATGTCTTTCGCGTGCGGGTGGCCCATCTGCAGCCCACTCCGGGCACGCCCGTCATTCGCAGCGGCTACCTGGAGCTGACACCGCGCGAACTGATCTTCCAGACGCCCGGCTGCGAGCCGATTGTTTGGGCTCTGCAACATCTGCGGCGATATGGCTTAAACGGCGACCTCTTCTCCTTCGAGGCGGGTCGCAGGTGCATGTCCGGGCCGGGCATCTACACGTTTCGAGTGCACAATGCCGAGGAGCTGTATCCCATGTTCCAGCGCTACATCAACGCCGTCAACACGGATGCTTTTGCGCAAGTGGAGCGCGAGCGGGTGAACTCTGCCCACTCGGTGTCCGTGATGATGGGCGGCGGCCGGTCGGAGGGAAATCCGCAGGGCAACAACTACCTGGAGCCGGCTCCCCTGATGAGCCGCCAGCTGGGCAGTTCCCACAGTGAGTCCTCCAGTGCCAGTGCCTCGATGCCGTTGCAACTGAACGATGCGCCGCTGGATGATTGTCCGCCCAACCTGCTGTCTCCTCTCCTGATGCCCAATTCCTGCGCGGACCAGCCGTTGCGTGCTCTGCAGGAGTGCTGCAAGGATGCGCAGTCAGCGATGGATCTGCTGTCTACCCCACCATCGGGCAATCGATTGAGCATGCGAAGGCGCACACTGGACCTACCGCCGCAAGAGTCTGCGCCGGCGCCCGCTCCGGTATTGAGTCCCTCCAACAACGAAGCCATTCACATGTACGCCAATGTGGACACCCTACTCTTCGATCTGAGCAACGAACGCTGTTACGAGAACGTGAGTCGATTGGAACTGCCGCTGGCACCGCCACGGGAACCAGTTGCGGTGAGCCAAGAACCGGCTACGCCCACCAGTTTGGCTGGGAGCAGTGGCGTTAACTACATTGTCCTGGATTTGGATCAGCCAAAGAGTCCTGCTGCTCCAGCGGGCTCGCCCAAGGCGACGTTCAACGGTTTCGGTAGCGGACTCTCGCTGGTCTCCACGCCCGCACCACCTGTGACGGCACCCGTCACCCCGGAGGCAAGTGCTGTGCTCGAGGTGCCACCACCGCCGCCCATTCAATCGAAAAGCCTGAGCAGCGTCAGCGCCTTGACGGCCACCGAATCAGGAGAATCGCCGGCGAACAAGAAAGTCGAATCGACCGGAACACAGGGCTACTCCACCATCGACTTTATCCGCACCTATGCGCTGAACAAGTCGTCGACAGAGATGCCGGATCTGGTGATGCATCGCCAGCATCCGCCGCACGATGAGGAGCTGCGGATCACCAGGCACAGCAAGTGCATAAGGAAGGCCTACTCGATCAGTGAGTGAGTGAGGGAGTGGTAAGGAGCACATCGAATTTACAGAACTTACAACGCGTGTGAGAGGAGTGTAGCTCTGAGGAAAAGTCTAGGTTGTAGTATTCCATTTTCATAAGCGGCAGCAGTCTGAAAATGTATACATCTTGGGTCTTCGATAAGATTTAAGATCGGGGAAAGATATTTAGTTGAAACTGCAACGATTGAAACCCTGACGATTGAAGAGCTAAACTAAATATCCCTTTCATTTTGATTTCCCGAAAGACTTTGGCCAAGAAGCTCGACTTGAACTTATACATAAATGCAAATCCACCAAAGAAAGGTTTAAATATTTTTACATACAAATGGAGATACACTCAGAGAATTTACCATAATGAAATGGGAGCAAGAAAATGATATATAAGTTAAGATATCATTTATATAAAAATCAAACCATTTCAAAAATATAAAAACCAAATTTTAAAAAGGATTTTCCTATCCCAAAACGAATGAAATATAAGAAAAGATTGTTGTGAAAACTGGGCAGTATGTCAGGGTCATACCTCTTTAGGAATTCCAATTGCAGGTCTGAAAAAGTAGTTTGAAGAATACGTAATAATTGGATGGATTTCCAAATTTGGTCTTGAGCACAACGAATTTACTGCAATCGAAATGGTAAAAGAAAGAGTGTAATTGTGGTAAATTGGGAATCGAAGAGTGATTTATATGCCAAATTTTGTTTTATTTTTATTTTTTTGTTGTTCCCAAAGGCCAAACAATAATAAAACGAAATAACAACAATAATATAGTCATGTTGCTTAAGTAGCCAGTACAGCAGAAATCGCACAGCCAAAAAAAAACGCAGATATGACATGGAATACGTACTTAATTAGTTGTTAATTTTTAAGCATATGGACATGTAGTTATAGTTATACTTTGTATACTTGCCAGCGGCTGTTTAGAGCTAGTCATTTTTTGGATTATTATTGTGCTAATTAATAACACGAATGGCTTTTAACATTAATTATTGCAGTGTATAGGCGTAGGTCCTAAGTACCAATATATACATCACCTGCATTACGTCTAAGCATTATTTATGTAGATTTGTTGGGGCTTTCAAGTAGTATTTTGTTGCCATTAAAAAACATAAAAATAGAATGAAAAACAATGTTAGAAAGCATCGCGTTGCATTGTCCGCTGTGAGGTTCTAATTTTTTATATATTATATATTACATATATCCCTAAATTGTTATTAAAGTTGTTGGGAATTGTATACACTGCGATGGCCACAAGGAGCTTTTGTCGTAACATAAACCTAAGGTGAGTGAGTGAGTAAGTTTGCTTACATTTACATAAATAAACAGAATTATTGTTAGTGTCTAAGACGAAAATATGTGCAATAAAGCTCAAAACAAAATGGTAAAAGCTGTGTTTTAATGCGGGAAAATATTGGATATTATTCTATGAGTTCTGGTTTATTTAAAAAGTTAAGTGAAACATCTGGAATAGATTTGTGAACGAAAGCAGACAACGATAAAGCTTAGGAAAGGCAGAGAAACTTTACCCACAAAGCTGTGATTACACTTGAATAATTATTTTCTCAGGATTTATTGTATTTCACATGCTTATTTATAGATTTTATATGGAGTCTGAAAGCAGTAAACATTCGTAAACTCTAATGAAGTTCAAGTATCATTATTTTTTATTAGAAAAATACTAGAATTTTAAAATATTTTCTTAATTTAAGGATGGAAAATCTTAAAAGTCAATCTTAAAACCTTCTCACAGCTTCCGATTTTAATCAAGAGCAGTTACCCCGCAATGTACAAGAATGTACTTAATTATAGAAATGCACCCCCCGCGATGAAGATCATCAGTGCGTCATTGTCCCATCAGTAGAGATAAGAGGAAGCTCGGGCTCGGACTCTTCCATTGTCCGCTCATTCCGCTCATTTATAGTGACCCAAGGAGGAGCTCTCTCTCTATCTGTTAATCTCCGAGAGCGGCTCAATTGGGAGATGCTGTCTGTCAGTGTCGTCCGTCAGTCACTTATGTTTCGTTGACATTGACACATGGCAAAGGCAAGAGCAGCGCTACGAAGCAAAGATGATGCAGCTGACACTCACACTGGCCTTGGCCCTGCTGCTAGCGGTTCTTTGTCCGCAAAGCGGGCAGGCATTGGAATGGAAGCTGAATGCCGATGATGACGGTCCTAACCTGGGACATCAGCTGGCTGTCCACCTTGCGCCCAGTACTCCAGAAAAGGTTCAGGAGGCGGCCGCGAGGGGAGTAATCAGCAGGTTAATTGGAATGCGATCGCAGCTTTTCCAGGTGAAGGTCAGCAAGCAAATGTCAATAAGAAGCTTTAAGGTGGGTTTATCTTTTATTCCATGTTTGAATATTGCATAAACTGGAGTATTCTCTCACAGATCAGCAAGCTGGACAATGGAAAGATTCTGCTGGCGGCCTGGGATGGCATCTGCGTTTGCAAGGCCTTTCATTTCTACCTCAAAAATGTGCTTAACAAGGATGTGGATTGGTTCAAGATGCGCATCGAGCTGCCTGCGAACCTGAAGCTAACCAATGTAACCATAGAGTCCACCTCTGCGAGTCCCTTAATGTATCACCAGAATGTGTGCACCTGGAGCTACAGCTTTGCGTGGTGGGGATTCGAGCAGTGGCGTCGTCACATCGACTGGATGGCTCTGATGGGCATCAATCTGAGCATTGCTCCCGTCCAGGAAGCCATCTGGACGGAAGTTTACCAGGAAATGGGACTCACTCAGGCGGAGATCGATGAGCATTTAGCGGGGCCTGCCTTTCAGGCCTGGCAGCGCATGGGCAATATTCGGGGATGGGCTGGACCCTTGAAACCCAAGTGGATGCATTTCCAGAGGCTGCTGCAGCAGGAGATTCTGGCGGCGCAACGCAACCTGGGCATGAGTGTAGCACTGCCCGCCTTCGCGGGTCATGTGCCGCGCGCCATGAAGCGCCTGCATCCGAACTCCACATTTGCGAAAGTGCAGCGATGGAACTCGTTCCCCGATCGCTACTGCTGCGGCCTGTTTGTGGAGCCCACTGAACCGCTTTTCCAGCAGATAGCCAAAAATTTTCTGAGCCGCGTGGTGACGACTTATGGATCCGATCACATCTTCTTTTGTGATCCATTTAATGAGCTGGAGCCACCGGTGGCTAAGCCCGAATACATGCGTTCCACGGCGGTGGCGATACACGAATCCATGAGGGAAGTCGATCCGCAGGCCATTTGGCTGCTGCAGGGATGGATGTTCGTGAAGAATCCCTTCTGGACGACGGACATGGCAGAGGCCTTTCTCACTGCAGTTCCTCGCGGATCGATTTTAGTGCTCGATCTGCAGAGCGAACAGTTTCCGCAGTATGAGCTGACGCGCTCCTACTTTGGTCAGCCCTTCCTCTGGTGCATGCTGCACAATTTTGGCGGAACTCTGGGCATGTTCGGATCCGCCAAGCTGATAAACTCAGGGATCGAGAACGCACGTCGCATGCCCAACAGCAGCTGGGTTGGCACTGGCATCACACCCGAGGGCATTAATCAGAATTATGTAATGTATTCTTTGACCTTGGAGCGGGGCTGGAGCTCTTCATCCTTGGACTTGGACAGCTGGTTCAGGCACTTTGCCCTCACTCGCTATGGCGTCCAAGATGAGCGACTCGAGCAGGCTTGGCTGCTGTTAAAGAACAGTGTCTACTCCTTTCATGGCCTGCAGAAAATGCGGGGACAATATGTGGTGACACGAAGACCATCCTTCAACCAGGATCCCTTCACGTGGTACAACTCAAGCGATATATTGGAGGCCTGGCATTTGCTGCTCTCCGTCAGGGCCATAATACCTCTCGAGGACGACAGATATGACATGTATGAGCACGATTTGGTGGACATAACCAGGCAGTACTTGCAGATTAGCGCAGATCAATTGTACGTCAACTTGAAGTCCGCTTACAGGAAGCGGCAGGTGCAACGCTTTGAATATCTTAGCTCCAAGCTGTTGCAAATCTTCGACGATATGGAGCTGATCTTGGCCAGCGGCAGGAACTTCTTGCTCGGCAACTGGCTGGAGCAGGCCAAGCGGGTGGTAGCTGCTCCCGATCCTGAAAACTTGAGCAACTTTGAATTCAATGCCAGAAATCAGATCACCGCCTGGGGTCCCGATGGCCAGATTTTGGACTATGCATGCAAACAGTGGTCGGGCTTGATGAGGGATTATTACAGGCCTCGTTGGAGGCTCTTCTTGGAGGACGTAACGGTGGCCCTTCACTCGCAGCTACCCTTCAATGGCACCGCCTTTAAGGAAAAGGTTTCGCAGCAAATTGAATTGCCTTTCAGCAACAAAAGCGACATTTATCCTGTGGATCCGGTGGGTCAGACGTGGTTCATTTCACAAAACCTTTTCGAAAACTGGAAGGCTTTTACCAAGGACTCGCTATTTCTCCACAACAATCGACTGTTGGTGCCGAAGCGGTTGGGCGCTCATTGATTAGTTTTAGTTTTCAAGGATTTACCTGCCAAATTTTAATTTTGTAAGCTTGCAAGCCAAGATGGACTTTAAAAATATTAATTAAATATTAAATAAAAATCGATTATTGTATCTGTATTAAACATAAATATGTTTAACTTCTTCTATGACCAGTCAGGAACAGAAAGAGAGGATGATTTTGTGAGCTTACTGTCCTTGGGGACCCTGCCAAGAAACCTTCTTATTAATTCCCTTTAGGGGGTCTTCTACTTACGAATTGTTTTAAATTCGATTTTCTTTTTATTATTATTAAAATATAGAGGATCTGAGGAATACGCCGTAAAAAGGATTTTGTAAAATTCGCATTCTTTCATGGGTAAACGAAGCCCGAAAGATAGCCACCTCCATACGTTTCGACCATTTTTCCTATCTTTAAACGCGTTTTCCCAAAAATCACATTTTTTAAACTTTCTGGTATCACTTTTACCAGTAATTTTAATCGAATTGAACAATTCTCTATGCTTCTCCGAGTACGTATTTTTTTTTAAATTTTTTTTTTAATTTTTACACCCTCCAACAGGTGAAAAATCATGGTTGAAAATGGAACTTTTTACAAAAAAATGTATATAAAAAATGCTTTGTAAGTAGAAGAGCCCCTTAATTCCCTTGAAAAAATATATTTTAGAAAACTTGCACACAGATTATTCGCATCATACATCAAAGTGTAGTTTTAATTGATTTTTATTTAAATTATTGTACAAACTAATTATGTAAAAATTTAAACACATCATTAATACGCATTTCTATGGTTATTTGTGTTGTTTTCTTGATGTATTTTTTTGTTTTGAATATTTTTTGCGTTTTAGTTCTATTTCCTTCACACATTGCATGAATTTGTTGCAGCTGTTTGTTGTTGTTTCTGGTTATATGATGCGGCGGCGTGTTTGCTTGTTCATCGTCTCCTCCTTAATCTGGGTTCACATCTCCATCATAATCATCGAGCTAATGCTAACTTTTATGCAAAACGATTGCATAATATACATATATATATATATATATATAATTTTGTTACTTCTGCCTGCTCTCCTGATCGCTGTTTAAGTCTACTACAATTTAATTTTACTTTAAGTTCTTTTTACTTTTTTCTTTTTCTGTTTTTTTGTTTATATATCTTGTTTCCTTTTGCTCCGTTTTGTGTGGGTGATTTTTGTTTTGTCGGTCAAATATTCATTCATACTTGATATTTCTACACAAATATACTCGTTTAAAAAATTCCAAACAAACATTATTATTAATATTATTATATTATTAGTACGATTAAGTTTGGATCTTTCGTATCTGCTGAGTTGCTGCTGCACAATTTAGTGTAGAAAATGACGCGAGTTTACAACTATATATAATCTGGATGGTGGTTTGGGGGTTTATCTCGGCTCTACTCGATCCAGGACACATTACGCAATAATATTTTAATCTTATTAATGTATGTAATTGCGCAAGAATAACCATATATACTCATCATTCACCATTATCGCAACTCCAACTTCTCTCTGTGTAGTTTTTATGCATTTTTGTGTTTATGTGGGGGTCGTGTGTGTGTGTGTTGGGTGTGTATTTATATATATATAACGTACTTATATGCATTCAATCAAACAAACATTTATACTCTTTCGCGCTCGAGAGACACTCATTCATCATCCTCATACCATAAACATCTCCTTCCTCCCTCCTCCTCCTCCATTCCTCAAGCTTCTCAACTAAAACATTCTATCGCGCGAGAGACGTTTCCTCTACTCGTCCTGCATATCCTCGGGCAACTCGTGCGGATTTAACATGCCTGGAATATTACGCTGCATCTGATGCTTGTTGGACTGCTCCTCAGCCAGGGCCGCCTCGCGTTCCTCCAGATACAAATCGGAATCGTCCTCGCCGGTGGCCTCCTGCAAAAGGTACAAAATAAACAAAAAATAAACCAAACAGAACTTGCGAAATTTATTCTCTCTCAGGCACTCAGCACCACTTCTTCTTAAACTAAAATACTAACGCGAATTTGTATGAGAAAGTCTCTCAAATGCTCCTTAAATGCTTGCACATTCTCGTCCAAATTGAAGAGCCCCGTCACAAAGACCTTGATCTGATTATCGGACAAGTGATTGAAGGCCGATTTCAGCAGAGAGGCCACATACTCCTGAATGAATATCATGTTATCCGGTATCGGACCCAGATCCACGGTTATCTTCCGGTTCTCCACCAACGAAAACATGTACGCCAGAATGGTGGCATGATTGGGCAGACCGGCCGTGTGAGAGGTGTCGGTAACAACCGAGAAAATCTGCATTAGAATGTCCGTAAAGTAGGCCTGATAGAAGCTCTGCGCCGCAGCGGGATGTTGTTCGAGGTTTTGCAGCATCTTTAAAAAGATATTCAAGATTAGTTACTCCCCTGTAATCCCATTAAAAATCCCTCTTACCTTGAAGAGAATATTCAGACCCATGTCGGCCACATTGCGCATGGTGTGCTTGAAGGCCCACACCACCGAATCAAAGACCAGTCGAAACTGGGCCGGAGGTATATTGAGGAACGCCTTGAAACAGTGCGCATTGACCGCCTGCAGCAGCTCATAGAAGCTGAGCCTATGCTGGGGGAAGTCCTCAAAGTTCTTGTTGATCATGTCCAGTGTGCACTCGAAGACGTTGTCAAATATTTTTGGTACTTCATTGGTGATATGCTGACGCAGTTTATGCACAATGGTTGCCATCGCACTCAGGACCTTTGGCTCTCGCGCCGATGGAACTTTGCAACGCTACAAAGGAGACGAAACATTAAGTATCTACAGAAACAACGCCTTCCAAGAGACCTTACCTGATAGTCTAGTAAAATAGCGTCCAACAAAGGCGGTATAAAGTTATCCATCACCAACTGATTGTCGTTGGAGCGCGACACCCATTCCGATATCAGATTGAGCGTCTCCTTCTTCACCACATGCATCGTCTTGATCAGCGGTTGATTGTTCACATTAACGCCATTCACCTCGATGGCCTGAATGATGTTCTCCGAGGTGATCTTGTACACATTCAGCATGTCCAGATAAATGCGTCCCAGCTGAATGACATAGGCATGCCCCAGGGCTTTGCACGCGGCCACATTTGTCTTTAGAATGCTGCCCAGTTGCTTAACGGCTGTCATGTTTTTCAAGAAATCAACGTTCTTGGAGGCGCGCGAAATGATGTCATCCCACACCTGATTCGGCAGTTGCATGTAGCGCTCGATGAGGGCATCCTGCTGCACCTGATCCACCTGGGCGGAGATCATGTAGCCGACAGCTTCATAGAATGTGTGAACCTGAGAAGGGATTGTAGTTCTGCATCGAATAATTAATTTTTATAGCTCCTCAACTCACCTGCTGTGGCTGCAGATCGCAAATGATGCTGCTCATTGTGCTCAGAATCTCGTCGATGAAGGTGCATGCCTCATTCGGCTGAATGGTGACAAAGTAGCGGCGGCACTTGATCGCGATCTTGATGAATGTGTCGCAGGCCATGTCCTGGACGCCATCGTGCGTCTCGTGCATAAATTCGAACAGTTTGTTGACCACCGTCTTGAGGAACTTCCAGTGGGCGCGCAGGAAGCGCGGATACTGGCCCACCACATACATGATATTCGATGCGATGATCGCCTTGTTGTCCTTGCCCTTCTTCTGCTCGCACAGTCCCAGTAGATCCTTGATGACGGTGACCAGAAAGCGTTTCTCATCCTCTTCACAAAAAGCACCTGCAGAAAGCAGCAGCAGAGAAAAAGCAAAGAAAGAACATGTTAATTAGTAAAAATTAATTGAAAAGATATGTAAAATAATTAATATCTCACCCGATATGGAGCCAATGGCCCAACACAACGTGTTCAGGTTCTTCCAGGAGAATTCCGAGCCGTTGACCTGATTTAACAGCTTCAGCGTCATGATGCGGTCCGTGTCAACAGAGTCCAAGTGGGTGAGAAAGACCAGCGTCTCGCGCATGTTCTTGTACAGATTAATCGAGTTGGTGTCCTTCATGAACTCGCGCACCACCTCCCCGTTCTCGTTCTCCACCACCAGCACCTCCTCCGGTTTGGCCATGCGCGAGATCATAATGAAGCGCACCTTGGACAGGATGGGGGCATAGAAGCGGCGACGGGGATAGACCTGTTGCCGCTTCGAGGACTCCAGGTTGGGGTGGAAGAACTCCGAGTTGTATAGATCCTCCACCAGGCTGTTCCAGTACTCCAGGCAGATCTTGAACACCTCCACGTCCTCCACTTCGCTGATCATCACCAGATACATGAGAGCCTGGTTCAGATAGTCCACATACTTGGCGTCTTCCACCAGCTTGCCGTGCTCCTTGAGGAAGGTGCACAGGAACATGGCCAGATTGAGGACTAGCTCCTGCTCCGTGTCGCTGCCGTGCTTGAAGACATGATTCATGTTCATGTTCTGGCCAACGATCTGGTCGAGCTGCATCATTGTGTCCTTGAAGAGCGTCGCGAAATTCTCGTCATAGTTGGTCGCCGCCAAACCGGCGATTTCGGACAGGCACTTCAGGGTAACGTTCCTGAACATCGGCACGCTGAGGAACTTGAAGATCAGCGTCTCAATCTGCGGCGTCTCAAAGATATAGCCCAGCGGAATCCAATTGAGGAAGCGCAGCAGCGTCTCCAGCGTTACGTGAATGAGCGCCGCATTCATCGAGTTCTCGAGGACGAACGAGCAGAGGGTGAAAATCTGCGAGAACTCGGAGCACATGGTGTCCTTCAGATGCTTGGCCTTGGTCTGCGTGATCTGGCCCTGGGAGAAGTCGAAAACCTCCTCGCTGAGGTTCTTCAATATAACCATGTTGTTCATGCACAGGCTCTCGTTGGTCTTCGAAGCACCGACAATGTCACTGATGAAGGTCTCCCAGTTGCGCGGCCATTCGCGCTTCAGGATCTGCACCAGAATGATGTTCAGCTTGTTGAGATAAACCTTGTTCTGCTCCATGACAATGGGATCCGAGGATGTCTTAATGATTAGACTGACGACATACTTCTTGATGCCCTCGCATTGGTTGCGCGGCAACACCTTCCAGCGGGTCTTGATCACCTCCTCGAGGATCTGCAGTGCATAGAACTTGGTTTGCTGGTTCTGTGAATACTCTAGGATGCTGTCCACCCGCGTCCATGCCTCCGGATGCTCCTTCAGCGTGGTGAGTATGTCCTGGGCGAGCCGCAGCTGCTCGCCCTGCGATGTGTACACCACCTCGACGATCTTGTCCAGCAGATTGATGTCCAGCTTCTGCGAAAAGTCGAGCAGCTTGCCCGCCTCGTCCGACGTCAACATCGTCGCCATCGCTTTGTAGTAGAAGCGGCGTTCGCGTCTGCGTCGCTCGTTCGCAGCTGTGTCCGCGTTAATCTTGATAGCTTCTTCGCTTCCTCCTCCGGCTGAGCTGGGGGCTAAGCTAACCTGAGCTGAGCTGGGCTGGCTGAGGTAGTAGTAGTGTAGTGGGCACTCTACGGACTGAGCTGAGCTGAGCTAAGCTGTGCTGTGCGGCAGCGGCTAGTTTCGACTTCTTCGTCTTCCTCTTCCCTTCTTCTTCTTCTTCTGGCTGTGACGGTGATGGTGAGGAGCGGCAACTCTTGATCTGGATCTGGATCGGGATCTGGATCTCGTGCCGGGACTGGGACTGGAGCTGCAAAAGAGACAGCGAGCGAGCGTGAAAATTGACTTTAGTTTTATTGCGCTTTTAGGCACCGCAGGGGCAGGCATCCATATTTCTTTTTTTTTTATTTTCTTATTTTCTTTTTTGGAACACACTCTTACAACTACAAGCGCACGCTTACTGCCTGCGCGCGCTTACACTTTTTCGCACACTCACACACACACGCGTGAGACGACACATGCACGCACACAGGCACAGGGGGAGCGCATCGCCGCCGCCGCTGCTATTGCGACGAGCGGACTGCGGCGGCATTTCGCGAGCGCCGCAATTGTTCGCACGCGTTCGCGGCGCCACGCCGCCCCAATTGTCGCCCTCATTGCGCTTTTCACTAATCTAGCTCACCTTTTTACCAATTCCAGAAAAAAGAGCAGAAATCGACGACACGGACAATGCGAAATGCAATCAGTGTTGCCGCTTCGCGACGGTTTAAAAATGCCAAAGTCAAAATACACTAAAAAACCCTAATTATCGAATTTATTATTTTTAGAAGCCAGCAACGTCGTGTATAGAGAAATGTGTACTTTTACGCAGACAGACAGAAGTTTCCTAGCCTTTTTAAAAAAATAATTTCATATCTAGATGGAAGAGACAACAAAACAAATCGTAACCCAGGTTTCCACTTGCTATCGAGATTTGAAAATTTGATTTTGTAGCACAGTGCAATTATATCGATAGCGGTAGAGGTGAAAGTTTGTAGGTGACGTTCTAGGGTTGTCGGATATTTTTAAAATATCGATATAACAGGCATGTTGGCATCGATGCATCATCCGCCTGGGTGGCCGTGTTCGAAATTTGACGTCGCTCATCCGCCTAGGTGGCCGATGATAGATACAAATTTAGCATGATTCCAATTTTTAGAAAATAGCGAAATATATGTTTTCAAATATTATATTTATAATTTTTTCTAAATTAAGTCTGAATTCAAAAAAGCCAAATTTGAAGGGAAAAAAGCTGAAGTTATAAAATAAATAAAATAAAAAATATCGCAATTTCGATATTTGGACAAAAGAAATCGATAACTTGATATTTTGATAATCAATGTCCGCTCCTCTCGTCAAAAGCAATACAAAAAACTGATCGTTAAACAATAACCTCATCGCAGAAATTTGTGAAGAAACAGAGCTCGCAATGTCGATTTATTTATTATGTTTGACAACAAATGGGGGCTTACCGGTGTTCACACGCAAGAAGGGGGAATGTGAAAATGTAAGTGTGGAATGTACGTAAGCATTTGCATGCGCTGTCATTCAAGAACTACCTTTAATTGGAATTCTTCAGCTGCCCTTCTCCACGGTGGCTTCGCTCAACGGCTTTCACATGTTCTTCAAATCGCTGGGTATTCAACTGGAGGCCACCACAACCACCAAGCAGCAGAGCTCGGCAGACGCGGAGGAGTGGACCTACATCTGGCGAGATCAGAACGCCATCACCCTGATTGTCTGCGCCTGCGGCTTGGGATCGGTGCAGTTGCTCCAGACGCTGGCGGATCTTGTTTTTGGGGCGATTGCAATGTTTATCACACGTACTGCCGAAATGGCGCACGCCACGCTGCTGGAGCGTCTGAAGAAGGATGCCAAGAAATATGTGCCCATTGTGGATGCCATTCTGGAGGCAGCCTGCGCGGGAACACAGCTTCTGGGTTATACCGATTGCCTGCTGGCCTCGGAGAACGGCCAGTTGCTGCAGTGCCTCAATGAGTTCAGTAGCCATTGCGGTTCGCTCTTCTGCTGCCTGGTAGTGGGCCATCGCATCGCGGTGGCCACCGAGGGCTGGTGGGACCTAGACACTAGGGATCGGGAACTCCTGCTGTTCCTGCTCAACTCGTCAAGCACCCTGCAGCACGATGTGCCCGTCCACTTGCCCGTAAAGAGTCCCCATATAGCCTATAGATTTGTCAGCATTCCCGTGGCGCCAAACACCGCCTTGTGTGTGCTTTGCGGAGCCGAGAATGCCTCTTTTCGCGAGCTGCATGCCCATGCGATGAGTGCGTACCGAAACGAGGGTAATCTTCTGGCCGCCGCGGAGCGCTGCATGCCACGTAGCTTGCCAGAGCACCTGGACATAGATGGCAACGTACTAGCTATCATCCTGCTGAACCGGCATACGCGTAAGAGTCTCTTCACCAGAAATCTCAACCAGTCGGCGAGTGTCAAACGCATCATTGCTGGTGACCTGCAACGCCTGGACATACTCAAAAAGTTCTTCGACCAGACCATGGATGCAGTGCATCAATTCGAGGCGGAGACATCTTCGGGCAACAAAACGATGCTGTTGGATCAGTACAGCTGCTCGGACTATCACAAGTGCTATGCCCATGCGGATGATCTGGGCAATGTCCTGTTTCTGCTCTTCGTGGCCGCCGTGCCCACACATGCAATGAGGTTTGATTTGAAAAGTGATTCTGCTGTTCAATTTTTTTGAAAACTATTTTTATTCACAGATTTTTGGCACAACGTATCCATGGAAACATACTTCAGGAGAAGTCTGTCTGCTGGTGAAGGCATCCTTAATTCTTCGAATTCTTTAAGACTGATTTACTTAGATTTTTACAAGTACCATATGGGCATAAGGGAATTTACATCGTTAATTCATAGTTATTAAGTAATTTTAAGAAATTTTGACTTATTCAAACTAAACGAACAAAAATTGAATTTACTTCATTAAAGACAGTATTTTTATACATTTTATATTTACAACTAAAGCTGGACTTTTATAATACAGTTACATTATGTGGCTGACAAAAGACCAATTGCCTGTTGGACAGCTCCAGTGGCTTGATGTTCGGATCCAGGTAGAACTGTAGCTTAGAGCCTACCTTGAGATTTTTGGATTGATTCGGTTGTAAGAGAATATTAAAGCAGGATCTTGAACTGCCTGGCTGAGTCTCGGCCTCCACTAGAGCCATTGTCACGTTAAACTCCTCGGTTATAGCCAGTACGAGACCTCTATGGGTGGGTTCCCTGCTACTCAAATGTCGCTGATCCATTCGCACACTCTTCAGCAACCGCTGGAAGCTGTCGGCGTAGCCTCCTTTAACGGCGCGTATGTGTGACTTTGGAGTGACTCTCTTCTGGCTGCTACTGCTGGGCGGCAGGTATTGGGAAGGTTGATCAGGTACCAAACGGATGACTGGCAAGGAATCCTCGTGACTTTCGTCTGCGCAATTAGATTCGTTCAGCAGATGACCGCTCATTAAGTCGTTCCAACGCTGAGATGTCTTCAAAGCGGAGGATATACTTTGAGGGCTCGTGTTTGTTTTTTCAATTAACGGAGAACTCTTCGAAGAATTATCATTAATCTTGTGAGCAGATTCTTCGCTTACTAGCTCGCTCCATAGCCGCGAAGTCTTGAAGGAAGAGGATAAAATTGGAGGACATTTATCCAGCATCAAAGGAGAAGTCAGGGGAGACTTCCTTTTCAGCGAATGACTGGACTCTTCGTTCATTAACGTATTCCAACGCCGTGATGTCTGGAACGAAGATAAACAACTCGTCCGGGATATGGCAGGCGGAGTCCTCGGAGAACTCTTGAGAATGGAGATGGGCAACGCTTTTGTTCGTACTTTTGTTGTCGGGGACATTATCGAACTTGTATTCTCGGGAAAATCCATCAGGTTTTGGCCAATACACGACGTATTAAGGGCCAGCCAGGATTTTTCAAACTTGGAACTATTATTCTTTCGCTGTGTGGACAAGGAATCGCTTAAAACACTGTCCGGTAAGCCGGCGAATTCCGTTGATGTGTGCTGGCAGAGAGATTTAGCGGTGATCTTCGGCTGGTTCTCCTGTTCAACTTCGGTGTCTGCAAGGACACTCAAACTCCGTTTCGCGCACATTTTAGAAATGTTTTCAATGCTACTACATTTTATTTATTTTTTCTTTTGTTGTTCTTTTGTTAGAGCTGGAAGAAACATTAAAATAACATCGATAAGCCAGTTTGATCTGTTCAAGACATCGATATTTTTCTGATAGGCGATCTTTTAAATTATCTTTCGATAGTTCCAGCTCTATGACCGGAAATGAGCTTAAATAACAGAAATTTAAATAACAGCTATTAACAGAAATAAAATCAATAATAAAAGCTTTGGCTAAAACTGTTTGTAACAATTCTTTTTCATACAGAATCAACGTTTTTTACAATCATTTCAATGAAACCTGATATGCAAACACAGCGGGGAAAGGTTTATAAAACTGTAATAAAAAACGCATTCCTTTTCAGTTTATAAAATACCCTTTTAATGTATAACGGTAATACATAAACATAAATATATAAACAAAGTTATTGGGTATTACGTAAGCATAAATAAATCTAAAAATAATTACCAAAACCCCATCTGGCATGCGGCCATAAAGATTGGCTTAAGTAGTCATTAAACATTTACTATACAGTAAAGAACCCCCAAATGATTTACCACTTCATGCTTATTACTGTTTGATAACAGCTTTCTTCGGTTCTCAATGGTGGGGATTATAACGATACGCATATTTTGCCATACCTTGAGGGTTCCAAGTTCAATTCGGACACTTTGTTTACCATTTTCAGAGAAAATCTAATCAGGGATTGCTACTTATCGATAAAAATTCATTGAATAGTTTTGTTTTTCCCCTCTTTTGTCAATGGCATATTAATGGTATCTGTTTATGAGCTTAACTTTTTACCAGATTTCGGCGATGACGAGAACCTGCGGCCCGGCGCTTGCGCTTCCCGACAAATGGGGCCCCGAGTCCGGAAACAGTGCCCAGTTGGAGAAGCAGGGGATTGCTTATCAGGGCGGCTGCAATCCCCAGAACGGCAGCACTGGCCAGGGGAATGAGAAAACTCTTGGCTAACAGGGCTTTGGAGGATCCCTCCCCGTATCCTGGCCCCTTGTGAGTGGCTATTTCATGGTGATCCAAGTGATAGGGATACGCATATTCCGCCGCAGAATAATGGCTGTGATCCAAGCCATGACCCGGACGCGATCCGTACACATCAAATGGAATCCCCGCCTCCACACTAGAACTGCCAAAGAAAGCCCCCGATGCACCTCCAGCTGCTAGTCCAGGTCCAGCTCCACCACTGCTGTGAGAGTACTCGTAGGGATATGGATGGGTGTTAGTCTCAAAACTGCCCCCAGGCGGAGCATGCGATGCTACAGCTGCAGCACCTCCTTTATGGTGACCTGGTGAAGGGGAAAGTGGAGAAAATATTGTAAGAAAATGGGCTTAATGCATTAGTTGCTCTATCAGCTTCGGTAAGCCTCGTATTGTAATTAAATATGAATGAAACCAACCGACACTGATGCGCTCCTGGAAACCTCCTTGGCTGTTACCTAAGCCTTGCCACTTGTTGTAGGTATCACTAAGACTATCACCCACACTTCCCAATGAATGATGATTGTTGGAACTTGACCCTGGACCTCTGTAGAATTCTGGCGGTGGCTCGAAACTCTTGGCAGCCACAGAGCTGGTTAGATCAAGCTGGTTCTCCGAGTGTCCAGTGGCTAGCTCATGGCTGGAGTTCTGTGCCAGCCCAAAGCCTAGAAATAGGCTCAGTAGCAGCAGCAGCAGTTGAAGTGCGGCTTGAAGCTTCCGTTTGCAGGTGAACATTTTGACTAAGCCCGCAGGCGCGATGACATCAAGTCTTTATAATAAAATCAGAGGAATTGCCAGCGACTGGCGACAAATTGTGCTGTGCAATTTGAGTCTGGAATTGTCTGCTTGGCTGCGTCCATCAGTTGCGCCAGTCGTCGCGTGGGGAATTTCACTTTTCTTGCCCAGGGGTTTCGTCAAGAAACCCATCCCCCGTCCCATCCCCTCGTCTGGGATTTGGCAACTTAAGTTAACTTGAGTTAACCGAACGATAAATGAATGAGCATAATTCGTATATGAATGGGTATAAATTCATAAAGCACATTTTTAATGTGTAAATTTAAATAAAGTTATCATTCTGCATTAATACTCCTTAAGAAAGCCGTTTATTTTACAATTTAATAGTTTAAACCTCAATAAAAGCGCATAACAAGATAAAACAGATCGATTTATAACCAGAAATCTTGCCATATTTTGTGCTAAGGTTAGAACCTTTCAATAATTTTACACATATCATGGAAACAATGCCAAAAAACTACCCAAGTCACAGAGATCACAGCACTGCTAAGAATCGTTATGAAATTATCACTGTTCCGGGCGAGTGCAACCGACAAAACGGCAGCAGCAAACATTACTCGAAAAACACGACCAATTTATTAGATGTATGTCCAAACTGCGAAGATGCGGAGATGCAAAACTACCTTAAATGTCATCGAAATGATGTGTCTTGTGTTTCCGGCATTCGCGACTCGATTGCAAGAATGTAGGCGGGGATGTCTTGTGAAAACGTGTCGCCTTATCAGCTTATTGGAATCGTGCCGGTAGTTCTCGGAATTCTGTTATCAACACAAAACATGGCAAGCTTAAATACGAAACATTTCACCGAGCTTATCATATGCGGCGTTTAATCTAAGCCAATTGTGTGAGCTACTGGTGATTAAGCATTTCCTTGCTGATTACTTACTGCAGGAAGGGTTAACATTTTTAACCGGTATCGGATTATCGTATCTAATCAGGATGTGTTTTGGGTATCAATCAATGCAAACAGCGGCAAAGCTTGTGACTATTGTAATTATTATAAAAGCTAAAGAAGGTCAAATAAATTAATCACTAAAAAATCGAGTTATCTATTTCTTGGTTGCTTGTCTAAATATTACGATATATAAAAATATCTTTTTCAGTGTACTATTTTAATAAACATTACAAGAACAACTTGCCTTAAATAATTACGCAATTTCGTCTTTGATTTAGTGACTTCTACTCAAAGGGGGAACTTTGCTCATACTAAAGTAAACTATTTGGTCATGCTAGTTATTTCTTGAACATTTCTTAGATCATTGCTTTATTTTCAATAAATTTTTGATAACTGAACCGCCTATTTCTACTATTGGCGTGTTAAGATTATATTCCTACATCATTGCTTAATTTAAACAGAATTTTTGTTCGGTTCTTTTTACAAGTCTTAGCTCTAGCTATAAATTAAAAAAAAAAAAAATCAAGGGTTAGTAAACCATATATTTCTGTTCCTAGAAATAAATATTTTTATGGGATTGTTGAACAATAAATATTGATCGATTGAGTTAAAATTTTGTTAGACAAACAAGGATCATCCGTTTGAGAATAGCTGCCGAGATCAGGATCAGGAGGCAAAGTGACTACGTTTAGATCTGGCGGCAGTTCCTTTGGCTGCGAATGTTTTATCACAGGCATTGCAGCGTTAGGGGATGTAGGACCAGATTTGTTCTTCTGCCTAAATGGCGGTAACTCTTCCGTGGGAAACCGCCGCCTGATTACATTACCTTGATAAACCTTGACGCCAGCACTGGTTTGATTTACCTTCGGGAATATTCTCACTGGCAATCCTCCGGCCACGGAATTAGGCCTATGTTGAATTATCTGGTTGCTTCTGGTATAGACATCTGGCGAAGAGCCAGACTGCATGCGGTGCAGCACAGGACTCTCAATCGGCGTTTTCGGATATACTATTGAGTCTTGGGTAGAAGACCGCAGATGCTCTTTTTTAGTGGTCGATTGCGTATCGTCAACCAATTCAATTTGGCTCAAAAAATCTGTTTTTAGAAAAGAGTGGTTATTGACTTCTTGGCCTTCTTTCCCTTTTGAGATAATGGGCGTTAGTGAACTTCTCTGGTAGGGTGAAGGTGAAGAATCGGTAGACGAATCACATGTATTGGCAGCCTGTACGGTTGCCATGGCAGCTGCGACAATGGCTTGGCCCAAGGTCTCGCAGATCGTTTTCAGGCACTCCAGGTTCGGCGGTTGGTCATCGGTAATAGTTGACTGGTCGCGGCGACCCTCTTGGCGCGATTGCGGGTTTTCATTTAGTCGTGGCGTCGTCTGATTCCACATCAAGTTCTCCGGTTCTGGGATTGATCCCCGGACAAAGCGACAGTTATGGCAGCAACAATGGCGGCTCTCTGCTTCCTTCAGATCAGCAAGAGGCGACGGACTGTTGATGGGAGTCATCTTCTCTTCCGGATGATAGACATACTCCATCCACACAGTCCTTCCCTGACCCAGCGGCTGGTTAGTATAGTCATTGTTGGTGTGTATGCCTTGAGGAGGAGCATATCGGGACTCGTCTGTTGGAGCTCTTCTCCTGAGCGGCGAACTTATTGAGGATTGCAGGCGCATTGGACACGGAGATATCGGGCTCTTCGTTCTGTTAGGGGCAGGAGGTGCTGGTCGTTGTGACTGCTCCACTGTCGTTTTGGATCCGGGGAGCAATGGCATCGCGCGCACGGAGATGGGCATGGTCTGTGGCTGCGGTGACACCAGCTGGATCACAATGGTGTTTGGCAGGCAGTTTTCGGGCTGACGCGGGCCACGCTTGGCCTTTGATTCCATTGTCAGGGTTAAATCACAAGGAATTTGGAAGCATTACTGTGGAGCAGATCAATTTTGGGACACCTACTGGGTTCCAAAGTCCTGCCCCTTGAAAAATATGATCTCGTTTAAAGAAATGTCCATCGCTAAAAAAAAAAGGCTCGGAGCGACTGACCTTTTCCAAGACCCCCCATATTATCTAGCGCTTGCGTCAGTTCATTTTTTGAAACGCGAGATATCGACTCTACCGTCGGGCGATACACGGCTTGATTATATTCGAAGCATTTCATGTTTCTGCCAAAATAGAATTTTGCACAGGTTCCTCCGGCGGCGGCGGAGAGATAACCATTATTGCCGAAGAAGGCTCGTATCAGTGCGGGGCTTCGGTATATAAAGTTGCCAATTCGCACCATCAAACACACATTCGTCAGCTCAACCATGAAAGCCGGTAAGTCAACAGCGGAACTCCGCCGAGATAGCACCTTTTGGCGAACGTAGCACCATCCGACCAACCATTCTGCAATCCTCTGATCCTCAGCTCTAGTACTGTGCTGCCTCGCCCTCTTTGTGGCTATCTATGCCTCGGAGGAGGATGGATGCAATCCCAATGGTAACAACCAGCCCGACTGCACACTCGCCAGAAACCTAGGAATAAATATTCGCAACTTCTGGGACCCAACCCGTTATTGGGTTTGCAACTCAACTGAAGCTGTAAGTGTGGGATGTGAGCTCGTTCATCCTAATGGAACGCGAACTCCAAGAGGTTTCCTTGTGTCAATAAGAGATTGTGTTGATTGGAAAAATTGGACATGGACTCCCCCTTGCCCTGAAAATTAATTCAATTATTTTATTGAATAAACAAAAAATTATTGCAAGCTAAATGGTTATTTTGCTGTTAATAAATCATGTGAACTGTGAATGTGTAATATGTACACTTTCGGGAAAAGGGAAAGAGATTAACATCGACAATTAATTGGTCAACATATATTTTAATTCGATAAAGTGTAAATAATAATTAAAATATGCCTTATTTATTTCAATGGTTTAAAGTGATTTTCAATGGCAAGACGGCGATAAAAGGTAAAAGAAAACGCTTTTTTCCTGATGAAAGGCTTCACATATAGCTTTTGATAAGCTCTTTTATTGGTGCAAAGATAGATTTAAAAATTATTAATATAGTTGCAAAATTGAAGTGATTCGCACGGGACACAAAACGGAAGTGATTGAGAGGTCGACGAATTCAATCGCCATTTTCTGCGGAATAGAGGAATTATTTAATGCAACTAATTTTAAGCGTTTGTGTGATGATGTCACTTAAAAAGATGACGAGTTTTTTGAAAAATATCTTACACTTTTTTATTACTCAACTTGAAGGTAAATTCGCATTTAAGAAAACAATAGTGCACATCAAAGGTTACTCTTATTGGTAATTTGAATTTCCTTTAACCTGTTTATAACTTTCTGATGGATTTAGAACCAAAAGTCACGTTATATTGTCACTTTCTTAGAAGCAGTTATCAAAACAAAACAAGTAATTTTTTTATATGGTTTTTTATTAAATAATGATTATTATTACAAGCGCCTTGTTGCACTGTGACCAGATGTTAGATCTTTTGTGCCGGCCGAGGTTTCTAATAAAAGAGAACACTTTGGTAGAGTCAATATGTTCCCAAATCCTGTAAGGGGGAATAAGTTCACCTCCTGGGTGTTGAAGTCGACGTCTGCTTAGCGAGGGGAATAAATAATAAGACTATAGCAAATTCTGAAGCTCTTCTGCCTTAATAATTGTAAATATGACCCCAGTTAATCCCCACAGGAGAACTTACAAAAACAAACTATACAAAACAGTGAGATGAGTTCAGGGTTAATATTGCCTATAATAATGCTTTCACGCCGCAGAATGTTGAGAAAGAAATTCTAGATTTTTTTATAAGTAAAAAAAAGATAACTCTGCGTCGGTGTCATACCATCTTCGTGGTACAATAATTAGAAATATTACAAATAATATTCCAGACTCTCTCATTCCTAAGCACTCCAGAATACTATCATCTTTAGTTTCCTTCCCACTTTGTGATAATAAAAAGAAAGATACATGATATCCGATTCCATTGCTAGAAAAAAAAAAACAAATATGTACCATATTTATCGATCAACAGAGTTTATTGCTCAAGCAGTGACTTCGGGGCAGGGCGGAGTCCATTCCCAAACACTCCAGTTGACGCATCCGCTCTTGGAAGTGTATCCTTGGCCTAGCGGGCATGCCACCAGTTCAGCATCGCCGGAGCCGTTGCACTCCCAGTAGTGGGTTGGGTCCCAGAAGTCACGGGAAATCTGTCCGGAGCGTCCAGTGCAGTCGGGCTTTCCGTTGCCATCGGGATCGCAGGCATCGTCAGCGAAGACAGCCACAAAGAGTGCCAGGAAAAGCAGGACGAGAGCTAACGAAATATCCTTTTCTGATTAGAATAAATATTTCCAAGGACCGTCCTCACAAACCAACTTACCGGTCTTCATGTTGCTAGTCTTTAGTTGAATTATAGTGAATGGGGCCCGAAGTCAGCCTTTTATAGCAACCTCGTATCTAAGGCGTAATTATCGCACATCCTACTTGTCTACCACTACTGCTACTGACTTGATAAATTCTATTTTCGAGCGAACATGGAATCGTTTAAAAATAATCGTGTGTGTATCACTGACGGTATCTCGACATACTTCTTTGCTACTTAGTTGGGGACCCAACCAAAGACAAAACGTAATACTACATTTAATACCCAATCTAAAACTTTAAGCGAACATATTGGTAAAAAATGTTCAAGATAAGTTAACCAATGTTTTGTTTTACGATTTGTGCACCTAAAAGCAAGAGTCATATAAAATATATAAGAGGTTAGATAATACAGGTTTATTTTGCAGTTTATATAACCACCTTACAACTTAATTACACATTTTGTTACAAAGTAAAGCTTTATTTTATTTATGATAGTTAAGTTATGGTTTTTCTTTTTACATTTCAATTATTGTTTTTTTAACTTAAATTCAAGGGGAGTTATTATGTTTGGATTCTTTCATAATTTAACCTTTTGCTTGTGCAACTTTACCTTTAATTCCTTTACAGCAATAGTGCAATCGGTAATATCAGGTAAATATTTATATAGATAATAAAACCATTAAAAAAATCTGTGGGCGGCTTTCTCTTGTGCCAGCCGCCCGCTTGTGTGTTCCATCCTTGTCTAGGGGAGTGCTAACTGGCTCTCCTTCCAAACAACACAATTCCGTGGCTTGCTTGCCACCTTTTATATGCACGTTACGCAGAATAACGACTTGGGAATTGTAAGCGCTCAGCTAAAAATAGGTTTAAGTACTTTTTTGAGTTTTTAGAATGAGTTTACATATATTTCTTTTATTTTAATTTTAATTAATTTAAAAGCCGATTTAATTCTCCATTTAATTTATTTAAATTAAATTTATAAGTACTCTGTTATTTTATTGACATTGACACTGAAAGTAATGGGTTTGACTACCTGTTTTGGACACCTGCAAGGTGACACTTCCGACAGACAACTCCAAGCGCCCTCAAGGGTCAGTCATTAGCCGTATGACCATGTCTTGAATTAAGGAATTAAGCAATCCAATCACGTAGTTCCCCCGTTGAGTATATAAAAAGGCATGTTCAGGGCGGACAGTTATCAATTATCAACGATTCCACCTGCAGTTTGGTCATCTTTATTATTAAATTCGAAATTAATCATGTCCAGCTTCGCTAAGACCTCCTGCTCATTGCTGGTACTGATCCTGGCTCTCGGTATGATTAAGGCTCTGCCAGCTAGGTCTTCCAGGCAGCAGGTTGCGGCGCCCTATCCATCCGCCGAGGAGCTGAAGCCAGAGATACCCTTCGAGGAAGGCGTGCCCGATCAGACTTATGGCCCACCGGATCTGACCTACGGTCCACCACCCACCGATGCAGTTGAGCAGCTGCCCAGCGACGAGGAGCCGCAAGATTTCACACCCGATCCGGATGCAGAAGAAGTTCAGCCGGTCCAGCAGCAGGCCCCCCCACTCGCTCGCCTGACCAACCTAAGCCGCCTGCCGAATGCCCGAGGATTGCTATTCCTTTCGAGAAATCCGCTGAGAATTTTAGGACCAAGCTTAGCTCGCCTGCCAGTGGCCATCCTGGGCTAGAAAAACAATACCTTGATTTTTATAAACATTAAGTTTAATTATTGTCTTTCGTTACTCGTTGAACCATTAAAGAACATTTTGCTGATACACCGAATGGATGTAATCGGAGGTCGAGATTTCGGAGACCCAATACGGTATGCTGAGTAGTATATATATATGTATGTTGTATAACTATATATATATATTGTATATATATAATTAGAAAATACGAACGATAAAACTTCGGTTTGGTTGGGTAAATTCTTCTTGGGCGTTGCTTTGGAATGATCGCGCTGCACCGACCTAGACTAACATACATAGTAAAATCTAAATAATAATTTATTTAAGAATACTTTGCGAAAATCACTTGGCATTGTGCGGATCTCGAGTTAAAGCAGGTAAATTCATAAGCTACTGCCATACTGAACAGAACTGAAGAGTATTTGCAAAAACTTTCTACTTAAAATGCTAGTTATTGTCTCTGGTACAAAATTGCAGCTAATGAATAACAACAAGAGAAAAAAAAAATACAACTATTATCGAGAGAAAAAAAAATAAATTAAACACACAAATAGAGCACCGAAAGTGTTTGCATCCTTCGAAACAGGAGAAACAACTAAGGGTCTAAACTACATAAAGCCTTCGTCATAAATTCGCACACAAATTCTATACCGGTCCTGTTTTTTCCCCCTAAAAATCGAACTCAGTGTGTCCGGTCGTTTAGGATCTGCGCCAAACTGGCCCAGGTGCCAAAAACAAAGCCACCGAGACCGAATATCAGGATGAGAAAGTCCTTCCACAGCATCCAATTGTAGCGTCCATATCCCACATTATAAAACGTTATCATTTCGATTATGGGCGGCGCTATGAGAGCCAACGCTGAGCTACTGACGGCACCCACAAGGGAGATAATGGATCCCAAATTGGGAATGCAAGTAGCCAGCAGAACTGTGGGGAAAATTAAGCTTAAGTCGTAATCTTTTGATGGAGAAATTACAAGCACTTACAAGTGAAGGTGACCAAGACTATTCGCAGCACAGTGGCTGACAGATCCTTGGCCCGCGTGGTATCAAAGTGGCTGCGCACAAATGGCTCCACAATATTTACGGGCACATAGAACTGAAGGGTATAGGAGAGGAAGATGGCCACGGCCATGGTGATGCGTACCAGCTGGGAGAGACTGCAAAAATAAATGGTGTAATAAAAGAAACATCTTAAACAGAAACCTCTCCCAAAAACAGATTAAGAATGGAAAATTTTTCCGAGTGGACTTACGTATCGCCCTGCGGTAGGTTCAAGGTTATGCTGCCCTTTACATCCTCGCCGTACTTCAGGTAGCCAAAGAACCCGACCGAAGTGTACAAACAGGCCACAATCACCATGCCAGTGTTCAGGACACCTGTGGTGCCGCCAAAGTCCTCGGGTGTCCGCATGTTGTTCTCCAGGGGCAGGACCACACCAATGCCCTCAAACGCATAGATGGCGGTGCCAAAGTAGAGCGGAAGGGTGGCCCAGGTGGCAATCGGCTTGACCGTATGCACATCCGGCAGATCGTGCAGCATATACGAGAAACTAATGGCCAGTCCGGCCACCGTGAGTATGGCGGCGATGAGGGAGACGGGCGTCAGGTACTTTAGGTTTCGCACCAGATTCAGCAGAATCATGGGCACCAGCATCAGCAGCAGGTAGATGTGCACATTGATCTTGTAGTAGTGATCCATCACGTCCTTGATGTTCAGGGCCACGAACAGGAAGTAGACGCAGCAGAAGCCAATCTGAGTGATGAACAGGAACGTTGTCACGATCCGCCTGGCCAGGTGCGAGTATCGCCTCAGGCCCAGCGGTCCCGTCTCAAAGCTGCAGTACGCCACCTCGGAGAAGTCCAGTGCCGGCTGCTGCAGTCGTCGGCAGAGCTCGTGGGAGCAATTCACCAGCATGTGCATGCAGTGGGTGCAAATAGCACCCATGATCATGGTGCCAAACAAACCCACATATAACCCGGCATTCTTGAAGGCATCCGGCATGGCCAAGATGCCAGTGCCAATGTTGCCCTTCAGCAGATGGATAAGTGTGTCAAAGTTTGACGTCGGATGCTCCAGGGTGCGATGGAGGGTGGGGTTATAGCTGGCCTTGTCCGTTGCTAAACCGTGGTCGTCGTCTCCCGATCCCGAGGCTGCTGCGTGCACTCACCGAGAAGAATCACAAAGAATGTTTAAGTTCATTTCTCATATAAAATAACTTTGTATTATATTCAAATAAAAAATTCAAATAAAAAGAGCCTGAAGCGGACACTAACTCACCTGCTAGACTGTCCTCGCTGTGGACATTCACCAGCGTATTGTCCGGCGGAGAGCTGCGCACGGGTCGCGCTGCCGATCCCCGGCTGCCCTCGTAGTCAGAGGCATCGCTCTGCAGCAGCAACGGCTGGCGTTCCGACATCTTCTTGCGCGGCGCACCCTCGGGAATCTGGAACAAGTAGCGGTGTAGCGTTCTTAAATTGATTTGGAGCGATGCACTAAATGTGATGATGTTCCCTTCCCGGCGGCACGAAACGCACTGAACCACAAGCCACATGCGACGCCCGCTTCTCGCCTCGAAAATTTTCCGCTGACTCAGTTTTCCCCGCTCAAATAACAATAGGAGATTCAGATAGTGCGGCGGACAGCAGACGCGTGCCGGGGTGGAGTGGAAAATTTTCGGACTATGCAGATAGCCGGGATTAGCCTTGGACTTGACTTGAAGTTCAAAGGAATAGATTGATTCTATAGGGCAACATATTATGTTACATTACACACTCGCATCGGAAGTCGATATCAAATTTGCGAGCCCAGCAGGTCCAGTCACTGAGTAGAGTATAGCTTGAAGTCCGAAATCGAAGCTTGCAAGTCGCAAAAACAAGCTATACGAGTAAGTCGGTGATAAGAACCGCATTTCGCCTGGAGAGCCACCGATGTTTGTACCATAAATCACAATTATATAATATGTATCCAGACTTCGTATCAAATATCCACCCATTATTATTATACTCAATATTGACTCAGCAGTGACGAGCTCAGTGTTTCGCAAGTATCATATCTCATTTCTGAGTGGTTCGATTTTCATTACATCCGACGGCACAGAAAGGAAGTGGATTAATATAACACCTATTTATATATGCATGTTCATCCATAGAGGAGGAAATAAGTATGTTAGTCAGAGATGTTAATATTTAATATAAATAAAGAAAAATAAAGTTAAGTTCAAGATAAACAAGTAGAATCACAACATTTCTGATTTTATTTGTCTAATTGAAAGTCATTTTTTAACTCAATTATTAATATAATGACCTTAACCTCTACTTGGCGATGATTATATCCCTGAACTCAAGATTATTTTATTGTTCTCTTAAGAGCTAATTTTTTCCTTTTCCAAACATGAACATAAAATAGATTTATTAATCTTTTTTGTACGCATTAATAATTACATTCCTTATCAAAGGCATATTTTATATTTCCGATGAAAATCAATAAAAAAATTCGTAATATAAGTTAAAAAAAAACTCATTGAAGAATCTTTTAAAATACACTTTTAATACTAAAAAACTTTGCAAAACTATTTTGAATATCGGTTATGTTAATACTCATAACTAATTTTAGAAAAAACTGTACTTTAAATAAAACAAAATGTTTATCAATCCCTTTTTCCTGAACCGTTTAAAACTATATTTAATTAGTAGAAGCTTTTAGGAGTAGATCCAGACAAACAGCAGACTAACATGTGCCAGCATCCGACCTGATTCAAGAAATCTTTGTTTAAAAACCATAAAGAAAGCAAGCAAGCACTTTGCTCTAACTTATTTCTGCTTTATCTGACACATCACACCAAGTTGCACAACAAAGTGCGATGATATTAAAAATATCTAAAAGTAAATTTCACTTACGGAGAATATCACAAATTAGAGGAGGAATGTCAAGTTGGGTTGTTTTTTGCTGTTTTGCAGTGGCAGTTGTATAAGGCAGTTGGCGGGCAGTTGGACAAATAATAATCTTGGAACTAAAACTGTAAGAAACCATAATTAACATATGGATACAAGTGGACAACTGAATCAAAATAAACACATTTGAAATGCGCATAAATCGATGACCAACAATTGTATATGTATGGCAGTTTCTACCTGTTGAAGGTTGGTTAACGGCGTCAAGTCCTCCATTGATTATTCCCGCTTGTCACTGGGGAGATGCTCCTGCGAAGGTCACAACGTCGACGCGCAATATATCAGTGCGGGAATAGGGAAATCACATAAAATCCACAATGGTTCGCAACTCCATGGGCTGCAGCAGTGGCCGGGGGGGCAGAGGCGCAGGACAGGGGCGGATGCCAATTATCTTTGACAAGAGTGTCTGGAAGCACTGCGAATCGAACGGAGAAAACATCAACAATGAATCATTTTGTATTCATTCATCAAAGACGTCTACGTCTGTTTGATAACACGCGACAGTCGGCCGACCGATAGCAAACATTGATTGTCCAGTCGCAAGACACTTTAATTATATTGTTGTGGTTTGTTGTCGTTACATATTTGTGTTTAAATACATACGTTACAATTTTCTTCGAAATTAGCTCGCAATAACAACTGCCTTAAAACCTGCACTGAGGCACAGAAATACCAACGGCTGAGGTTGGTTTTTTTCCGAATATATCGATAATTTGGCGGTACAGTACAAGCCTGATAAATGGAAAATAGAATGGAAAAAAACCAAGAGTCCGAAACTTTTAACAAATTAATTTTTCATAGTAATTAGAGTCAAAAAGGTCAACCAAATAATAGTAAATCAAGCTAATTTACAACCAAATGTAATACATATTTTCCTCAAAAAAAACGATGCTTTTTGCGTCATCCGATCTATCGAGTAGCTCCTGTACCGATGAGCGCATCGCTAAAGTTTTCAGTATTATTTTCATATTCCAGCAACGGCCCTACTTTTGTGTTCTCTCCCAATTCGTGACGTGTCTGCGGTAAAATTAATAAAAATCTCCGTTTTCTACCCAAATTGCCGGAGAAACCGTATAAGAAGAGCAACATGGTCGAGCTGGCTAGCGTCATATCAAAGTTCTACAACGACTACGTCCAGAACACCCCCAAGAAGCTCAAGCTGGTGGACATCTACCTGGGCTACATTCTGTTGACCGGCATCATCCAGTTTGTTTACTGCTGCCTGGTCGGCACCTTTCCGTTCAACTCGTTCCTGTCGGGCTTCATCAGCACCGTCAGCTGCTTCGTCCTGGCCGTGTGCCTGCGCCTGCAGGCCAATCCGCAGAACAAGGCCGTCTTTGCCGGCATCTCGCCGGAGCGCGGATTCGCCGACTTCATCTTTGCCCATGTGATCCTGCACCTGGTGGTGATGAACTTCATTGGCTAACAAACTTGTACAACTAGATTCGCATGTATTTAAAATAAAAAATGTAAACTAATTGTAATAGGCATTCCTGTAGGCGCCGTAGAAATCGAACGGCTCCCGTTTAAATTCCAAATTCAGCTCGGGTTCCGGAACGTACATGTCAATAAGTCGTACATTTTCCAAATAGTCGGCAAGTTTGAGCTCGGGCTGCTTAACCTTGGTGTTGACTGGGCGCGAGCTCGTCTTCTGCGGTATCACCACCGAGTCGTTGACGTTTAGGGACTTCAGATTCTTGAAAACGGTATCGCCCGGTAGGAAGTTTAGCTTCTGCGAGATCTTTAGGGGATTGCAAATTAGATTTTAGTTACTTTGGATATGAGAGCAGAGACTTACTTTTGGAGCTATGGCGGCCATAGTTTTTGGCGATAGGTTCACCGATGCCTGAACCTTTTTTATGGCGTCGATCTCGCTCTTCTGGCGCACGCAAGTGTTGTACTCGGGCGCGGCCAACTGCTGCTGTCCGGGTCTCTCTTTAGTCGAGCTTCCCGTAGCCCGGGCGCCGACCGGTGGCAGTGGTTTCTCCGCATTCGGGCAGCGATAGGACTCAACGACGATTTGAGGAGGTGCACATGGTGGGCAATGGAGGCGAATTATTGAAGAACTGTTTGGCTTCAGTTTAGGACAGGTTGAACGCTTGTACGGCATTTTGAACAAAGACAGGGACGTCCAACGCTAGTAATTTCGAATACAACTCTGCAATGAAGCAGCACGCCGCACAGCTGTTCTTCTGAATACAGTAAACTGTGGCTACACGAAACGAATTTGCTGCAGGAATTGTTTCGGCATATGAAAAACAAGCCAAAACGTAGGTAATTTGTAAATATTTCTGAAGTTTGACAGAAAACTGACAAAAATTCAACCTAAAATTAAAATCGTCCTTGACTGCGCTTTGTTGATTGGTTATGTGTACTGTAACTGAACGCCGGTTTTGACGCTTTCCAACACTACTTCGCGACAGCTGTTTTCCGAACAACCGAATCACAAATAATTCGGTTTCTTCAATAAAATGGCCTTATCACGCGCCAAGCCAGAGGAGCTGCCCAAGGATGCCGTCGTGATAACAGAGGATCAGGCCTTGAAATACCAATGGAAGATTATAACAGCCTGGGACAAAGTGGGCGATGTGTGAGTGTAATGCCAAGTACATTTGTCGCTTACCTAATATCCAAAACCCATTGTTTTGTGCAGGTGGTCCCTGCGTTACGCTCCTGGAATCCTGAGTGCTATGGCGGCGGCCACGGGTGCCTACATAAATAACCACTATCGCACCAAACTGCGGCTGGGCGGGCACGGGAGGCTGTCTAGCTACTTGCCCATTGTCGCCGTACCCGCCATATTCACTATGCTAACGCACAAGTTCTTCATCCAGAAACCAATCCTCCTGAATCCACTGGGTCAGTGCCCCGCGTGCCTCCAGGTGCGAAGTGCCGCCTTCCAGACAAGCTTGGGAATTGTGTACCCCACGATCTTGGCGCCCTTTGCCGCTTTTATGTTTGCCACCCGCTGCTACACATACCGCATGCCCTCGGTCACGGAGAACCCGCGAGAGGTGTTCATGCTGTGGCGGAAGCTCACGCGACCCATTGTGCCGGCCCTGGGCACCATTATCTGCGTTCAGGCCCTGATAACCATGTTCCTCACTGGCCTGGAGGACAAGCAGAACTTCCAAATGATGCTGCGGATGAAGGAAATCGAACACGAGCTCGAAGAAAACCACATGCCACAGAGATTCGACTTCTAGCTGTTTTTACTTTGTTACCTAGCTGAAATAGAGGCGCACTTTTGGGAGAGAACCCTGAGTGCTGTTTGTAGATAAAGAGGGTATTTTATTTGAAAGGACTTCAAAAATTCTTCTATTCAAATAAAAACAAGCTTTCGTTAAATTTCCCATTTCACGGTTTTAGTGTGTGGCCGTTTAGCGGGAATTTCGAAAATGAAAGTATATTTGGAAATCCTGCCAACGGTCACACCCCGCACACATTCATCGGGCTGCAAGTCGGCTGACGAAATTGTTTGAATTTGCATTTACTGTTGAAACGTGAGTAATACATAACAAATATTTACCAAAGAAGCAGAGCGTGTGTACTGCCAACTGGAAAATTCGAAAAGTGGGCACTTTTCTCTCTTAAATCGCTTTGAAATTGGGTAATATTGTCACGTCGTGCGGGCGGCGTGCACTTTCACTGCTCCGATTTTGTGGCCAATTGAGGGGTTAGGGGAATCAATTGTCGCGTGGCAGCAACCTTTTATTGTGCGCATTTTCTCACCTGTTCCTCCATTGCAGCGGCACCAGAAAAATGAAGTTCCTCACCGCCAAGGAGGTTCGCGATGCGTATCTGGGCTTCTTCAAGGAGCAGAAGCACATCTACGTGCACTCCTCCAGCACGATTCCGCTGGACGATCCGACGTTGCTGTTCACCAACGCCGGCATGAATCAGTTCAAGCCCATCTTCCTGGGCACCGCCGATCCGAACAGCGAGATGTCCAAGTGGGTGCGCGTGGCCAACACGCAAAAGTGCATTCGCGCCGGCGGCAAGCACAACGATCTGGACGATGTGGGAAAGGACGTCTATCATCACACCTTTTTCGAGATGCTGGGCAACTGGTCCTTCGGCGACTACTTCAAGAAGGAGATCTGCTCCTGGGCCTGGCAATTCCTCACCGAGCGCCTTGCCCTCCCCAAGGATCGCCTGTACGTCACCTACTTCGGCGGCGATGAAGCCAGCGGCCTGGAACCCGATCTGGAGTGCAAACAGTTGTGGCTGGACTTGGGCCTCAAGCCGGAGCATGTCCTGCCGGGCAACATGAAGGACAACTTTTGGGAGATGGGAGAGACTGGACCGTGTGGCCCCTGCTCCGAGCTGCACTTTGACCGCATCGGCGGACGCAGTGTCCCGGAGCTGGTGAACATGGATGATCCCGATGTATTGGAGATCTGGAATCTTGTGTTCATCCAGTACAATCGCGAGTCTGACGGCAGTCTTAAGCAGTTGCCCAAGAAGCACATCGACTGCGGCATGGGATTCGAACGGCTGGTGTCCGTAATCCAGAACAAACGCTCCAACTATGACACGGATCTGTTCGTTCCCCTTTTCGATGCCATCCAGGCGGGCACTGGGGCACCGCCTTACCAGGGACGCGTCGGCGCTGATGATAGTGACGGCATTGACATGGCGTACCGCGTGCTGGCCGACCACGCCCGCACCATCACCATTGCCCTGGCTGATGGAGGCACTCCAGACAATACTGGCCGTGGCTATGTCCTGCGTCGTATCCTCCGTCGCGCTGTGCGGTGAGTAGTCTCTTAAGAAGCCATTCTTTGACAGAAGTAAATAATAATAATGCTTTCCCTGTGTAGCTATGCCACTGAGAAACTGAACGCCAAGCCTGGATTCTTTGCCACGCTGGTAAACACGGTCGTGGACCTGCTGGGTGATGCCTTCCCCGAGGTGAAGAAGGATCCGCAGCACATCATCGATATCATCAACGAGGAAGAGCTCCAGTTCCTCAAGACCCTGACTAGGGGTCGTAATTTGCTGAATCGCACAATCGAAAAGCTGGGAACCGCAACCATCATTCCCGGCGACGTTGCCTGGCGATTGTACGACACCTACGGATTCCCCGTCGATCTTACCCAACTGATGGCTGAGGAAAAGTCCCTGGAGATCGATATGTCCGGCTACGAGGCAGCCAAACAGAACTCTTATGTGCTGTCACAGGGCAAGGGCGCCAGCAAGATCGAAGAGATCAATCTCGACGTGCATGCCATCTCGCAGTTGCAGGAGCAGAATGTGCCCCCCACCGATGACTCCTACAAGTACAAGTACGAAGCTGTTTCTGCGGAACGTGACTCGGCTTACAACTACGGTGAGTGCACCAGCAAGATCGTCGCCCTGCGCTTTGAGAATCAGTTTGTGAACGAGATTAGCAACGGGCAGAAGGCAGGAATTGTGTTGGACAAGACCAACTTCTATGCGGAAAGTGGCGGTCAAATCTACGACCAGGGAGCTTTGGTTAAGGTCAATGACGAGGCCAACGAATTCTTGGTTGATCGTGTGTACAACCGTGGCGGCTACATCCTGCACATTGGCGTCGTCGAGGGTACACTGAAGGTGGGCGATGAACTTCAACTGCACATTGATGTGGAGCGTCGCTGGCTGACCATGAAGAATCACTCTGCCACGCATGCACTCAACCACTGCCTTCTCCAGGTCCTGGGCAAGGACACGGAGCAGAAGGGCTCGTTGGTGGTGCCCGAGAAGCTGCGATTCGATTTCAATAGCAAGGCTGCCATGACCATTCAGCAGGTGGCAAAGACTGAGCAGCTGACAAAGGACATGGTGTACAAGAATGTACCCATCTACGCCAAGGAATCGAAACTCGCATTGGCCAAGCAGATTCGTGGCCTACGCTCCGTGTTCGACGAAGTCTATCCAGATCCCGTGAGGGTAATCTCCTTTGGCGTGCCTGTGGACGAGCTCGAGCAGAATCCCAATTCCGAGGCCGGTGAACAGACCTCCGTTGAGTTCTGCGGCGGCACGCATCTCCGACGATCTGGTCATATTATGGACTTTGTAATCAGCAGCGAGGAGGCCATTGCCAAGGGCATTCGCCGCATTGTGGCTCTGACAGGCCCCGAAGCCCTGAAGGCATTGAAGAAATCGGAGGTTTTCGAGCAGGAAATCGTCCGTCTTAAGGCCACCATCGATGCCGATCAGTCGGGCAAAGACTCAAAGTCGCATGTTAAGGAAATCGTCGAGCTGACCGAACAGATCTCGCATGCTACGATCCCGTATGTGAAGAAGGACGATATGCGCAATCTGTTGAAGGGCCTGAAGAAGACTTTGGACGACAAGGAGCGTGCCCTGCGTGCCGCTGTCTCTGTGACTGTTGTAGAGCGTGCCAAGGCGCTGTGCGAGGCGAATCCCAAGGCCACCGTGCTGGTCGAGCAATTGGAGGCGTTTAACAACACCAAGGCTCTGGATGCCGCCCTCAAGCAGGTGCGCACTCAGCTTCCGGAAGCCGCTGCCATGTTCTTCTCCGTCGATGTGGACTCGAAGAAAATCTTCTGCCTTAGCTCAGTGCCCAAGAGTGCAGTGGAGAAGGGCCTGAAGGCGAACGAGTGGGTGCAACACGTCTCCGCCACGCTGGGTGGCAAGGGAGGCGGCAAGCCGGAATCTGCCCAGGCTTCGGGCACAAACTACGAAAAGGTGGACGAGATTGTTCAGATGGCTAACAAGTTTGCCCAAGCGAAATTGGCCTAAACGAAAGAATTGGTTTAAACTCAAATCGGCAAAAACCTTCAATTACTCAGAACTTTGATAAACTCTTGATGCTTACAAATGGTAATCCATTTATCTGTTCCAAACAGCATTTCAGATGAATTTTTCGCTTATTTATAAAATAAAAGCATTTGTACACTTATAGTTCGTGTGATTTTGCTTTGAGGGTGGGCGAAGGGGAAATAAAGAATAGAAACAACTCTTGAAAACTATAGAAAGTCCAAGATTTAGGAAAAATATTTCGAGAGAACATACACAGATTTGACTTTGAAATATGAGCTTTTTACGAAAAGTATAACTATATTTTATTCAATTTCTTAACAAAAAAAAAAAACAATGGTAACCATGATAACATACACATAATTTTGAAAAACTCAGTCAGTATAATCTTTTAACAAAAATCCATTTCATTAAGCAGTTTTGTTTTTCTCGATAATCCAATCGACAGCCTCTGAAAAGTTTTCCACCAACGCAGTCGGCGGCGGCGAGGGGTTAACATCTGGCAAATATTTTCCGGTCTTGACCAGAATTCCCTGCATGCCCACACTCATGGCGCCCACAATGTCATCATTGGCATCCTGGAACCATGAAACATTAAAATCAATATCCAATAAGAAGCCTAAATTCAACTTACATCTCCTATCATAACGCAGGAGCACGGTTCTAAGCCAGCCAAAGCGCCTTCGAAGAAGTAAGGATTTGGTTTGCCAATCAACTTGGCGCTTCGCCCAGTGGCAAATTCCAGGCCCTTGACAAAGCAGCCTGGACCCAAGGCTAGCCCATCATTGCGTTTATAGAATTTGCCCTGATGAATGGCCACCAGTTGGTGATTCTTATTTTCCAGGAGGACACTATTCGGTGAAAGTATTAGCAGTAGGCATAAAATGGTATTGGTTGCGATCCTTACTTGAAGGCCTTGTTTAGACAGTCATAGTTGAACGCCTTGGGCGCCAGTCCAATTACAACGGAATCCTGATAACGTTTCGTATCCTCCGGCGGAAAGTCCTGACGAGCATCCTCTGACAGGAGGTAAAATGGATTGAGCTTACTCTTCTCCACATACGTGACGGCGGCACTCAAGGAGCTGTAGATCTCGGATGGATCCAGCTGGAAGCCAATCTTGCAGAGTCGTTCGTGGAGCGTTGCCTTCGAGTCCTTGGTTGTATTTGTTACGAATTTAACGGCTACCCCGGATGCACGCAATCTGCTCTGAGTAAATGTACATTAATATATAAATATTTATGCTTGCACATTGTTGGGTGTACCTCTTTAGGGCCTCAACGGCATTGGGTGTCGGGTCGTCCTCCACGTGTAAAGTGCCGCTGAGATCTATTAGCGCAGCTTGAATGGACATCCTGTTGAATTTTGCAAAGCCTCTTCTCCCAATCAGAAACATTTAGTAATTCCAGCCGGTTGGATAGTGTTCCATTGGTTATCGATAGTCGATATACTGTGTCAAGCAGCTGATGCAGTTAGCATGGGCGTAGCAGAAAAGGGTTTTATATATTTAATAATATTTTTTCTTTAGTATATAATTCGTTTCTTTTTTATATATTTTCCTCACTGAGTTTAATTTGTTTTGTTTTTATAGGAATTAAATATAAACGTTTAACTTCAGACCCCTGGGCACAAGTTTTGACTACTTCCCTGCTTCCCTGCTGTTAGCAATGTTGTTTTCTACCGGCAGATCTGTTTTAGCGCGAGCTCTGTTCGATATATCCGCGAAATGGAAACAAAAAGAACTAATAGCAACATACTGCCAGTCAGCCATAGCTCTGCGACCCAAAAAGGCCAAGTCCCAGCGAAAGGAGGTAAGGAGAAGCGAAAATCGAAAGGAATTTACATAACTAAACAATTGATTCCCCTTTAGGCGCAATACTTCTCCGATGCCAAGAGGGTACGGACAATTGGAGGCAAGGGCGGCGACGGTTGCGTGTCCTTCCTGCAACTGTGGTGCAATGAGAGGGCCGGTCCCGATGGCGGCGACGGTGGTCATGGCGGGCATGTCGTTTTCCAGGCCTCCAACGATGTGCGTAACTTCAACCACGTGGGCAGCGTTCTGAAGGCGGACGAAGGAGAGTGCGGCAACTCCAAGGATTGCCATGGCAAGAATGCCAAGCACGCAGTGATTAAGGTGCCCATTGGCACCATAATTAGAAACGCTCAGGGCATCATTGTCGGGGATCTGGCGCAGGCGGATCTCATGTTTGTGGCCGCTCGCGGAGGAGCTGGTGGCAAGGGCAATCGTTTCTTTACCACTGACAAGGAGACAAGTCCCAAGGTCTGCGAGTACGGTCCGAATGGCGAGGACTTTTCCTACATCCTGGAACTGCGCAGCATGGCAGATGTGGGCCTGATAGGCTATCCAAATGCCGGAAAGAGTACCTTATTGAATGCCTTAACCCGTGCCAAGCCGAAGGTGGCCCCGTATGCCTTTACCACTCTGCGTCCCCACCTGGGCACCGTCCAGTACGATGATCATATTCAGCTGACCATCGCCGATCTGCCAGGCCTCGTGCCCGATGCACACCTTAACAAGGGCTTGGGCATACAGTTCCTAAAGCACGCAGAACGCTGCACCCTGCTGCTGTTTGTCCTGGACGTCAGCGCCTCGGAGCCCTGGACGCACTACTCCCAACTCATGCACGAGCTGGGCCAGTTTGGCGGACGACTGGCCAGCCGCCCGCAATTGGTGGTGGCCAACAAACTTGACGTTGACGAAGGCCGGGAAAACTTCGAGGAGCTGCAGCGCAGACTCGAGAAACCAGTACTTGGTATCAGTGCAAAGATGGGTCAGAATCTGGAGCAGCTCCTAAAAGTGATTCGAAAAGAGTACGACAGGAACAAGGCACAGGAAAGAGCATAAAGCCAAAGATGCTTCGATTGTTATTTATAAATAAAACTTTATTCTTACGGTCTACACAAAGATAATGGAACGACGATTCATTACAAGCCCTCCTCGGATGTCGGCAGCCAAAAGGCCATATTTGTGCAGGCCGAGGCCAGCATCATATACTTGGGATTGAACTGGACACATTGCACCGGTCCCGGATGGTCACCATTGAGCACCGATACCTTGTTGCCCGTGTCGGCGTTCCAGATGTGCACGCGGCCGTCCGTGCTGCCCGAGAAGATGAACTGTGAGTCCGGGCTAAAGCTGGCCTCGATTGCGATACCCTTGTTGTTGGGATAGCCGGTAAACGTTTGCAGCGGCGTACCATGAAAGGCGTCCACCAGCCGAATGACCGATCCGTTGGTACTGATCAGGATGGTCTTACCGTCCCTGGAGAACTTCAGCCCCGTCCAGTCGCACTCCTTCTCCTGGTTCAGCTTAAAAGTGACGAAGGGACCCTTGTCAAACGATCGCAGGTCGTATAGCTTGATACTCTCCGAGTTCACGCCGGCGGCGAAGATAAGGCCCTCTGGATCGTAGGCTGCGATAGGCCGACCGGACAGATGCATTAGCCCCTGGCAGTTTGGCGATCGGAGGTCCCACAGGCGCAATGTCTTGTCCAGGGAGCCGGATAAGAAAGTGTCCTCCACCGGAGAGATGCACAGCGATATAACCTTCTTGGTGTGTCCGGGGAAGTAGCGCAGGTATTTGTTGTCGTGCAGGCTCAGGTACCGGATGGTATCGTCCACCTTTGTCGAGCTGTGGATGGCCGTGTTGTTGGCGTGCGTGAAGTGGATGAGGTCCACGCCGTACTTCTTCGAGTTGACCGTCCGCGACTGCGTCCCCTTTTCGCAGTCGTATATCACGATCTGGTCGTCCTCGCTGCAAGAGATTAGATGCTCTCCATTGGGCGCAAAGTCGATGGCGTTGATCTTGTCAGTGTTCTCCCGGAAGATCTTGGCCACTTTGAAGCTGCGGACCACAGAATCTACAAGTTTTATCTTCATTGTACACGCCGGGTTTCTATTTTGTTTGTAATTTTTTTTAGGGTTGTTGATAATGTATCAAAATATCAATATATCGATATTTTCTATCAACGCTGCCAGACTTTTCGGTCGTGAGCTACCAGCGTTACCAGACTTTGCGGTCGCGAGGTATGGATATCGATACAATATTTTTAAAACTATCCGTTAGAGGCGACACTTCGTTCGATAAGAATTATCGAGCTAGCATGTCGGAACTGGTTCAGGAACAAACATTTAAAATATGATTCATTTCTAAGCTTTATTTCTTTAGCTTTATTTAGTATTTTAAAACTAATATGAAAATAACCTGGAGTCACTCCTATATCCAAAGATAAAACGCGGTTGCGTAGCCATACCTTTTCTTTCAAATGCTTGGATTAATTAACGGAAATTTTTATACTATTAAAAAGTGAAGACATTTTGTTGGTTTAACAACAAACAAATTTTAAGTGTATATTTTTCGTAAAGCGAAATGTGATGTGAAGCTTATTTAAGGCTACAGTTATTTGTATAAATACATTTTAAATGTACACAGTTTGATCGTTAGTATTGTGTACATTAAAAATGTACGACTTACGACTGCTGTTGGCAGTCACAGGTGATGCTGTGAGTGTTACCCAGCAGATCCTTGGGATCCACGTACGCTGTACCCTCTTTACCTCGAGCAAAAGGTGTTTGTCCGTTGGTTTGTAAGTAAAAGTCGCCATGTATCCTGCAAATTATAAGTCATAATTAATTACTCCTATGCAATATAATTTAGGAAACTTACGACGTGGGGCAGTGATGACCCATCACCACCGGTCGACACGTATCAACAGTTTTCTTTTGCTTAAAGTCTGACCAGTTCTTAGCCGCCACTGCATCGAATCGGATGGGATAGCGATCGGAAACACTCTCGGCCCAGAACCACCAGCTGCGCCGATGGCTGGACAGATCGTTGTCACTGAGCATTTTGTAGTTGCGCTTGGGACAACCGGGTTGCAGACTGGCGCCTCCATTGGGCCAAAAATCCGCCGTTCCCGTGCTTGTCGGCGCGCCATAAAGCCATGCATCCGTGTGTATAACGTCTACGAACTCTGCATCCTTTTTGGACAGATGTGTGCCTGGGTAGTAAAGCGGGAAAGCGGGGTCTAAAGCGGAAATTCTAAAAAAAAAAGAGTTTTTCGTTGGCTTATAGTATTATCATATTTCAAAGTTTCCTCACCTCTTTAATTTTTTTACACCATTTGTGCGCTTGATTATCTCACGTCCAAGGACTCCGGCCAGCTGTCCGCCCATTGAGTGTCCAACAACATGGAATTTCTCAATATCCAGACCATGATCAAACATTTGGATTAGGACTTTGGCCAATTCCGGACCCAGTTGCTTGATATTGGGAAAGGCATCGAACATATAGTTGCCATCGGCCAGTTCTCCCCAATCCAGGACAATCAGGTTGGTATCCTTGCGCTCCAAATAGGCCTCGGCGATGACATGTATGCTCTCAACATCCGGGTCTTCCAGGTAGCCATGAAGGTAAAGCACCGTGTTCTTGTCCAAGTCCAAGTGCTCATCCTCCAATAGACTCTGAAAGTCCGTTAAATCGTAGATATCGCTATCAGCTACGCAGGGTCTATGCGGGTAAGGCGATAAAACTTGGATTAAAATAGATACTGACTGGGTGGTTCACTTAAAATGTGAGTTTCCTTTTGAAAAACTTTTAAATTTATTACAAATGTTTGTATTTTCACGTTCAAAGTGCACGCCACTGAAATTTATTTCGAAAACAAGCTAAAAAATGATTCTAAAAGTAGTTCTGTTATAAATAAATGCAAGGCAGGTTTATTAGGAAAACCTCTGCTGTTAGTTACAAAATAATAAAATATATATTTTGAATTATCTCACCCATAGTAGAGGATAAACTTCGCCGTTGTCAGATCCGCTTTGGAGTTCTTGAGACCGAAGAGCAGCCCTGAGTAATTGCATGAGAACCCAAATGGTTTTTAATGGAATTTTCCACATTTGCTTATTCACTTACTGGATTTGTTTTTAATGGCTTTGTGCATATTGCTGCTGGGGTTGCTTGGTTGGCGCCGAACTGCTATTAGTCCATAAAATGATTGATTACGTGGTGGCCGGCAGCTGGGTTCCGGATATCCTCTGCTCCCATGCGGTGGTTGACAAAGACTGGGGCAGGCGGACACTCGATTAGTTGCGGATCAGCGTGGTGGCGTGGCCTGGGCCTAAAATCCATTCAAATTGATAAGTCTAATTAAATTTCAATCTATCCCGGATAAGATAGCACACATAAGCGGCCGGGCCGAAATAGCCTTGCGACGACGCGACCATTGTGAATCACAGGAGTCGGCGGTGGTGGCACCAACGGCGGCAAAGTCCGGCCTGATGTAGTTCCAAACTTTTACCATGCATCATTCATGTGCACAGTGGGAAATCTAATTTTGGGCCATTATTGTGAAATTTTTACGACCACTTTTGTGGGTTTGAAAGCGTTTAATCAAACATTAATCCCATTATGCACTTGAGGGGTAATCTATGAGTGATCAATCCGAGGCAATACACGTTAAATCAAATAAAATCCATAAATAAAATGCCGCCACTTGGTCTACTTTGTTCGCTGAGCTATTAATATCACCTACTAAAAGCAGTTAGTAGTTTCCGAATTGCACATTCCAAGCTGTCAGGAAATTGCATCACGGAAAATAACTAAATAACATTATCAAATGAAATATTATTTGAATTACAATATGTATGTATATTGTACAAGCTATAATCTCCACCAAATTATGATTTTATAACTTAGATCATAATTATTTCTTCTAAAGTAAGTCCCTAGTTAAAGCCTTATAAAACGTGTCATTGAACTTTGTTTGATCTTGCCAAACTATGTATGTTTAATGGACACTATTAAACTATAAAAAGGTTTCATTATTAAAAGCAAACGTTCGGGGTCGATTAAACTTGACATGGACTCCACTGTCTTTGCCGCACAGATTACCTTAACCCCGAATGGACGAACTACAAATGCTTAAATATGCAGACTTGAAATTACAGCGCGTGGAACTACAGTCAAGCTTACCTGGCTTGGACATAGTGTTTAGTGTTTACATAATAAGAAAGACTATTTTTACGTTTTTTTAAATATAATTTTGACTGTTTTAGGGAGGCATATCTGACAGTTAAAGCCTTATAAAACGTGTCATTGAACTTTGTTTGATCTTGCCAAACTATGTATGTTTAATGGACACTATTAAACTATAAAAAGGTTTCATTATTAAAAGCAAACGTTCGGGGTCGATTAAACTTGACATGGACTCCACTGTCTTTGCCGCACAGATTACCTTAACCCCGAATGGACGAACTACAAATGCTTAAATATGCAGACTTGAAATTACAGCGCGTGGAACTACAGTCAAGCTTACCTGGCTTGGACATAGTGTTTAGTGTTTACATAATAAGAAAGACTATTTTTACGTTTTTTTAAATATAATTTTGACTGTTTTAGGGAGGCATATCTGACAGTTAAAGCCTTATAAAACGTGTCATTGAACTTTGTTTGATCTTGCCAAACTATGTATGTTTAATGGACACTATTAAACTATAAAAAGGTTTCATTATTAAAAGCAAACGTTCGGGGTCGATTAAACTTGACATGGACTCCACTGTCTTTGCCGCACAGATTACCTTAACCCCGAATGGACGAACTACAAATGCTTAAATATGCAGACTTGAAATTACAGCGCGTGGAACTACAGTCAAGCTTACCTGGCTTGGACATAGTGTTTAGTGTTTACATAATAAGAAAGACTATTTTTACGTTTTTTTAAATATAATTTTGACTGTTTTAGGGAGGCATATCTGACAATTAAAGCAATAACTTTTAGAGATTGACAAGATCAGAGATAGCTTTACATATAATTCGAATTCCCAATATATTTTCAAATCAAATTAAGATTTATTAGATATTTATTTATTTAACAGTGGTACCACAAATATTTTAAAATGTACTGTTGGGCACTTCTTTAAGGTTTTATTGAATCCTAAGAATTTTGATTTGTAATACATTGTTTAGTTTTCATAGTTTTTGAAGCAAATTTTCTAGAGTTTAATTTAAATTCAACTTGCTTAGGCAGGTGAGTCTATACATGAATACGTTTGTTGTTTTGTATTTGATGAAATCGCAGGTACCCTCAATCACCCTCCTTCACCTTCTTCTACCCCGAATCTCTGTGGGCACCCCAACGCGTGCAAAAATGTAATTGAAGTACCCGGCGGCGGCCTTTCTGCCTCAATTTCAGCGCTATACTACGGACATAAATAAAGAGCACTTCAATTTATATTATATTCCGGCTTATCGGGGGGAAATTAGCAGTCAGATAATGGCTGTGCGCGGGGTCGGCGCCAGCAAAGCTCTTGGGCGGAAGGCAGAGAAATCGCTTAGCAAAATGCGCCACTTTAGGCAAAACAAAAACAACAAAATAATTCAACAATAATAGCAACTCAGCATATTTGACATGGCCTCCTGTAATTAACGCGGACACTACACACCTGTTGAGCACGGGGGGGAAACGGAGGGCACACCGGGTCAGCGGACGGAAAACGGACGCGGGAGCTTGCGACACTCTAGGCGGAAAACTGATAATGACCGAAGTCTGCCAGTATACAGACAAAACTTAGGAATTTACTTGTATAATTAATTGGTTCCATTGGAATTGTTTGCCTGGGCTGCGCCCAATTAAATTTGCATCTGATTGACTCTCACAGATCATTTCATGGTGCTTTTGGGTGCGATCGCCCGCGGTTTCCAAACGACACTTACAAATGGGGGGAACGGCAACGGGACCGTGCGTAGTGGCAATTTCGAGTGTTAGGCAAACATTTACATTTGCCCACGGAGCGCACGTCGTCGGATTGTTACGGTCGAAAAAGTCCAACTGATCACTTGCTCAAAACTTGCTCGCCAAACAAAACAAAAGCATAAATAAGCTTAAACCTATCGAATCCGGCAACAGGTGACTATCGATATACAAAGTTGTGAAGATCTGAGATTTATATTTTTGAGTTTTTTGAATAAGGCTTTTAAAAACAGGCTTAGTCGTAAAAAAGCTCTCATATTTTGTCGGCTTTGGGATTTTAAGTCGAAGCCGAACATTAAAACCATTTTTCTGTTGGATTTGATTAGGCTTACAAACCAGGATATCGACTTAAAAAATTAAGATAAAAATTTGATTTTTAATTAAATAGGATTATAATTTCGATACGAAATATATATGACTTTGGCAATCATTCGATGTTTGGCCATTATATAGCGTCAAAGACTTAAAATAAGTGATCTGTAAATAATCAAAGCTCTCCTAAAGAAAAGATAAGCATTTAAGATGATATAAATTATATCCTGCATGCCTTGTCTAGAGCTACTTAAAACTAATTTAGTAAGTAATTAATATAGATAAGATAATTAAGATAGTCACCACTCCAAATAAGAATGCAAACTGAAGTAGGTTTTCTCATTATTTTTTATTGTTTTACTACAATTTCTGTTTTTATTTATAATTTCTTGTTGCATTCAGATGCTATCAAAGTTTCCAAACTCTACACATGTTTTAATGATCTTTATACTTATGTGGTAATTTCTTTTTTTATAATATAAGTATGTAAGTAATAATTTTTAGCTGTGTGTCGCGTTGAGTGGCTCTCGCTTGCATATGATGGCATAGTGTAGTTGTTGGGTTCCTCTTCTCTGCTCTCTCGACTTTTCGGCGACGACGACGACGACTCCCATCCTTTAGCAGTGGCTCTGTGTGGCGTCAAACACCTTCATCCGGGGGGATCCACTACAATTTTCCATTCTTAAGTGTTGTTGTTGCTACATATGTTTTGCCGGGCGTTAAATACAATTTAAAAATAGAATAAAAAAGATGCAAAAAGGTTGATTACGCTGTAAACAAGTACACAAATGTATTTATTGCACACAGGACAGAGATTGACACAGCCACGTGGTTGGTGAGAGTGAGATACCGGGAAAGATACAAAAAATATAGTAAAACATTAGCATCGATTATTAGTTGGTTGGGGGGAGCAGCTTTTCATTTTAGTCTCGAGAAATATTTTGTATTATCTTAAACAAACAGATGAATACACATAATGGCCAGGGGGATTAAATAGAATTGTGTTAGCTTGGTAGCTGGAGACAGCGGGAGGTAGTCGCACATCACACAGTTCTCATGGTTGGGCTACTCATCCTCTAACATTCCGTATCAACCCTGGCCGACGACGGCTGATCGTCGGCAGCCGCCTCCGCTGCTGCTTTGCCGTTCATCTCCTGCAGAATATCATTATCAGATGCCGACGGCATCGGAGGAGGTGCCTCCGTTATCAGCTTCGAGTCCAAGGCCGCCTCAATCTTGGCACCCATGCACGGCGGCACCGCCGTTCTAAACACATTCAATTCCATTTCTAAGGCAGGGGGATAGCAATGTTAATAAGCTAATTATATTGCCCACTTCTTTCCTTAAAATTTATCCGAATCAATTCTAAATATATAATCTCCTGACGCTTTCTATTTTCATTGAGAATCCCCACCCACATGGTTATAGGACGACGCTTACCTGCTGCTATACCGGCAATGGCCTGTGCAGCAAAATGCTTCACGTCCACATCCGTGTCCGCGTTCAGTTTGTCTAGCGTGGGCTTCACTTGGGCATCGATAACGCTGGCCTCCAGGAAGGGGGAAATCTTCTGCAGGGTTTTAGCCACATTGAAGCGAACATTGGCGACGGGATCAGCGGCGAGTAGGAGGACTGTGGGCAGCAGCAACTTGGTGGTGATATCTGTGCCGCAGACCTCGGCCAAAACGTTTAGGCAGAACAAGCAGGTCATTCCTAATGAAGGATACATACATATTAAAGTAAAGGCGAAATGGAATTATCCTCTACCATCATCACACTCACTGTGCAAATAGTTCTTGTTGCGCGACATAACCAGGATCATGGGAATGATGGCCTGCTCAGCCCACGGGGCTCCGAACTGCTCGACTAGCTTCTTCATGTTGAGTGTGGCAGCCTCACGAATGGCATACACATGGTCGTTGAGCCATCCCATGCAGAGACCGCGAAGTTTCTGGTCAAAGAACTCCTGTCCCAACTGACCGGCCAGAGCGGGCATGTACTCAATGATTGCCAGGCGCACCCGCCATTTGGAATCCTCGGCCAGTTCAACGATGGCGGGCAGCAGGGACTGCGATAGCTGCTGGATGCCAATAACATCGTTCACGCAGTCCAAATTGGAAATAATGTTCAGGCGCACTTCCGGGCACTCGTCCTTGAGTTGAATGAGGAACAGGGGCAGCAGCTGTTCCACCGTTTGATAGGCTCCCAGCATGGGACTCAGGCCCATAATAACAGAGGCCAGAGCGGACTTGACATGTGGATTCGGATCTGAGACCAGATCGCGAACATAGGGCAAAATGGAACTGAGAATGATCTGCACCTGGTTGGCCTTGTCCAGGTTGGCACAGAAATCCTTCACCTTGGTGGCCACCGCAGCGCGTACCTCGGCCTCCGCGTCCTTGAGCAAGTACTGGAAGGCTGGCACCAGGTCGACTCGGGTAATTTCAGGGCCCACAGCCTTTTGCAAGTCCACAAACTTCTCGGCCACCATATAGCGCACGCGCCACGACGAATCGCTAGCGCACTGACGCAGTGTGGGTAAAACCAGCTACGAATACAACAAGAGAATTATATGAGCGAAACATTTGATGTTGATAAATTAAAAGAACTTACGTGCTCCACATCGTCCTGGGGCAGCAACTGGGCGATGCTGACGCAGGCCTCCACGGCCAGAAGACGAACAGAGTCCTGAATAGAGAATGGAATTAAATATTAAGTTCGTTCCACAGATTACAAGATTTGTTTGTCTTACCTGATCATCCTGAGCTAACTGCACAAAGTTAGGGATCAAGTCCGACTTTAGGTACTCTGTCTCCACAACCTTGGCGAACTCGCCCAGCTTATTTGCCGCCGCACGTCGCACCATGGGCGTTTCATCCTGGCACAGCTTACGGAAGTTGGCACGCAGCTCTGCCTTCACGGGCTGAGTGACACGGGGATAGCAGACCGAGAAAAGGCCGCAGGCCGAAGTGCGGGAAGTGAACCAGTCGCCCGAAACGAGTCGCTGCAGCGTCGGAACCACATGGATCTCCAGATCCTGGGCACTGTGCTCAGCGGCCACGGTACGCAGAGATTCAACAGCCTTGTCACGCACCACCGTCTCCTCGACGGTGGCCAGACTCTCGAGCGGTGGAATCAAATACATGGCAAACTCGGGGCCGCCCACGAGACCTGGCAAGAAGAGGAAACAGGATTTTTCGTTGAGGAAATCAAAAAAATTATTGCGTTATCCCATATACTTACTCGTAAAGTTGCCCAGTTGATCGGCCAGAGCCAGCAACACCTCGTCTTCATCGTATATAGTCTCGGTGAGGAAGGGGATCAGCTCAGACCGAGTTCGCTCCTCGCCTAATGCCAAAGCAATGGTGGATAGCTTCTTGATGGAGTTTAAGCGCAGCTATAAGGAGATTACGGAAAATATTAAAACAAAGAAAAAAAAACGGTACACAATGCATATTCGTATTTGTTATTATGTGAAGTTGTGCAATAAAAGAAGCAAATTGCATTTTAAATTAACACTTTAGAGATATAACCTATAGGTTCGCCTCGAATGCGACAAATTTATTAAAATGCAAACAATTCAGTTTCTCCACTGGAATGTTTTCGTGAGAAATAATTATTCTGCATATCGACAGCAAATTGTGGATAGTTTTTATATTTTATTTTCATTTTCTATGCAAAATTTATTGAAAACTAATCGGTGTTTTATTGCCTACAAAGAAAAAAATGCGCAACATTGTGCATACACACGAGCTCACACACCCATACTAACGAAAATACCCATGCACACAATGACGCATTTTTTTGCACAAATACACACAGCCGACGGAAGGAAGGGGTGAGGGCACGCTTCCCCATTTAGAATCAATTATTTCGCCATTTCGGGAACCGCCCGGCCATGGACACCAACTAACCTGCACATCCTCGTTCTTCAGCTCATCGATGAGCACCGCGATGGGATAAAGGGAGTCATCCACAGATTTGTCACTCGCTGCCATCTTTTCTGCTGCTTCTCTCACACACACACGCACTGAAAATCGGTTTTTCTATCCTGCCTCAAATCAGATAAGTTTGACCCTTCGGCGGCTTGCAACGTGTTTTTATAAGACAACAAATAATTTCACAGCCTTTTCCGTTTCGTCAGTAGCAACTTTCCAGTATTCAACAAAATATTCTTCGATTAGTTTTCCAATGAAAATCAGACGACGAGAGGTGCAAATTATATATTTTTTTCACTAGAGGTGAAAAAACATCGATGCCAACATCTATGATATCGATAAAATAATTGTGAGCAATATATCTAGAGGTGCGGAACTTCGAAACAGCCCAGACCCGAACCGTTCTCATCTTTTAGATTTTTTGTATAATTTTTTTTAAAGACTGGATATTCCATTTTAATGAAGCTTAATTTTCTAGGAAGGTTACAAATTCTGTCAACTTGAGCAACTGATCATCGTTACCACGACTGGGCGGCGTCTCCTTAACCTTGGGCTTTAGGATCAAACGGTCGCCGTAGACTTCCTCGGTCCAATTTAAAGCAGCACACGACTTCTTCAGTTCATCCTCTGAGAGCAGCGACAAGTCCAGCAGGTCCTGCTGGTAAATGGACACATAGGCGCTGCCCACCAGAGTGAAGAGTTCCTCGCGTTGCTTGACTGGGAGTGGGGATGTGTTAGTCACTATTTAAACAGTTTTCGTGGTCCACTTACGCAGTAGGTCTTCTAAAGGCGCCTTTACCTTCTCGGACCACTCGTACTTGATGTGTTTGAAGAAGTCGGTGTAGTTGTTGTGCTGCAGCGCCAGGTTCAGCAGATTTAACTGGCCCAGTTCTTTGTCATCCTTCAATTTGTCGGGTACTCGCATCCACAGTAATTTGGCATCGGCCCTGCGTAGCCATAGGTTTTAATTACTTAAGAATACATCGTCGGCTAATCTGACAAGACTTACAATTTGTTTTCGTATAGATAAATCGCAAGTAATTGCTGGTAGACCTCAGCTCCCAATTCGACTTGCTGCGGAAACAGGCGTATTTAGCAATTTAGGAGTAGCTTAGGTCCTACTCACCTCCAATTCCATGCCCTCCAGGCGTTCCAAGAGTTCGGTGTATTTATTTAAATGCATTTTGTTTTGCTAATTTTTGCTGCGCTGCTATTAAGAATGTGACCGTTTCCCTGTCTGAATTTTTGTAGAGTTTAGCTGTCAACGGCGGTAAGCTATCGATACATCGTCAATTTATTTTGAAAGAGCATTGCTTCTATCAGCCCGTAAATAAATAACTAGCAACGTAATTGGCCTGCTTATTTAACAGCGATCGAACCCTTTTTCCTAATTAATGAAGCATTTGAGATATCGTTTCCTCACCTATCGATAGCTGCTCTGACAGGTCTCCACTATCGCGAGCTGTCAACGTGCCAAAAGTCTCCACCTTCTTTTCGGTGTCAAAAACTAGACTATCAAGATGGGTCGTATGCACGCTCCTGGGTAAAAATGCGTTTATTTTATATTTCCAAGCATCTGCGCGAAGCGTTACGTTCGCAAAATGTGTCTGCCGTGTGAATTTGTCCCCCTGGTCGTTATTTTGGCTCGCCCACAGACTAACTGGCCGTGAAAATTGGCTGGCAGTGGCAAGCACATGGCGCAAACGTTTCACTTGCGACAGTCGCCGCCGCCAGAACGCTGACTAAATTTTCGATTTTCCGCAGCAAGGGTATTTCCCAATCCGCGCTCCCCTACCGCCGTACCGTCCCATCGTGGCTGAAACTGAACTCCGAGGATGTGAAGGACCAGATCAAGAAGCTGGGCAAGAAGGGTCTGACACCCTCGAAGATCGGTATGTGTATTGTGTACGAGTGTTGTTGTTTGAGGTTATGTTGACCAATGGCTCGGAATTGTTTTACAGGCATTATCTTGCGTGACTCGCACGGAGTCGCTCAGGTGCGTTTCGTGAATGGAAACAAGATCCTTCGCATCATGAAGTCGGTGGGCCTGAAGCCCGACATTCCCGAGGATCTGTACCACATGATCAAGAAGGCAGTGGCCATCCGCAAGCATTTGGAGCGCAACCGCAAGGACAAGGACGGCAAGTTCCGTCTGATTCTGGTCGAGTCCAGGATTCACCGTCTGGCCCGCTACTACAAGACTAAGAGCGTCCTGCCCCCCAACTGGAAATACGAGTCGAGCACCGCCTCCGCCTTGGTGGCCTAAGTCGTCGTCGTCGATTCGCAGCTGCTTTCCGCGTTCGTTAGTTGGTAGTTTGTTTTGAAATCTTGTGGGCCCTACATTTCTATCAATGTACAACCAATACACCCAACAGAAATAAAAGTGGAAATCGGAACTATTTTATAGAATCTAAACACGGTGTTAATTTCGCTTGGAGAGGACTGTGGCGGTTAAATGAAATTTTTCATATATATGTTTTTTTTTTGCTGGAATATATTGTGCCTTGTGGCAAGAAGAGCTTGAAAATAAGGATACGAATTTGAAAACCTAAGTTCTAAAACAAAAAAACAGGAGATAAATGATAAACTTTGAGCGCTAGGTCAGATTTTTAGGTTTTGAGAAAAGGAGGATAATAGCATTGTTTCTTTTTATCAGGACTTTTTTAATATATTAACCTTATCACGGGATTTGATTAACAAATAGTTGGGGAACTAATATGGTCATAATCATTTAACGGGGAAAACTGATAACCAAACTTAATAAAGTTTATCTTAATGAGGACTTCCGAAATCATAATTAATGAATTTATAATTATAAGACGAGAGTTTATTTTTATTTTATTTATTAATTTTTACATGGAGCTTTACAAAAAACTATAAGTTACTACTTTATGATTTTATGGACCTTTAATTTCAATTAAATCCCAACCTCTTACTTTAGTGACGTTTTAAAATTTCACATACCTTTTGTTGGAGTTTTGTAATTATAATTAATATTTGCATGCTTTAATATTTGCATGTGCAATGAAATATTTAATTGTACTTGTTGATTCCGTCTTCTGCAGGAAAGTAAAATGTGCAATCCAAGCACACATGCACACTTTTGGTACAGTATGACATCATTGGCAGGAATATTCTATAAATCGACAAGAATGTTTAAATATTGAATAATCAAGGTTGTTGAGTATTATGACTGTTTTTTAAACCAAAGAAAAAAATATTTAGAATATAAATATACAAACAAATCTTACAAAATCTTACAAATCTTTGAATTTTTTTTTCCTAGATTCCCAGATAAATTGCAATGCAAATTTTAAAAAATATTCAATATGCGGTATTAATTTTCTATAACAAATATTTCTTTTCAACCAGGACCTATTAAAAAAATATTTAAAAGCTCCTCCGTTCAACATCGCGAGGCTTGACCGTAGCCTAGGGCGAAATTCGCATCAAGAGCCGATAGCCGCCGACGCCACAACAGCCAGCGCCAGTATTCGGCTGCCCTTTCAGACACTCGGACGAGAAGTTTGTTTTATTATTTGTTACATTATTTTCGTTCCCAAGCAGCTGCGGCGGCCGGCCTTCTATCGCAGCACTTCTCACGTTCGCGGAGAACAATTCGCCAGTTTGGTCTTTGTTGAATGTAAACAATATTGAAACAAAATGTACGTACAAGTGATTTCGCAATTACTTTAATTGTGCTCAACCCCGCCGATTGTCTGGCAATTTATTTGTGTGTGCCGGAAAAAATCCATGTGATTAGATAATTTACAGGCAAACGAAAAACCATCGATGATGCGGCATATTATCTATGCTCGATTATTGTTTGTTTGCCTGATAAATGTAATGGATTTGCATGAATTTTGGATAAATTTCCCTTCTCGTACAGCAACAACGTGGTACGGTTCTTGGTGGGAGTGGGTGTGCGTGTGTACCCACACCAATGCACTCCCAGAACGGGGAAACGGTAAAAGGCTGACACGGCCCGGCCGCCTCCCGAATTGCTTATTTTCAGCCGCGCGAGTGAATGAAACAGACAGGGAAGAAGGAGCATAGAAATACAGTGAAGATCCGGCAGCAGTTTGGCAGCAGTTTTCATTGAAAAAAAGTGGCTACAACTGAACCTAATAGTACACTTAATTCACTTAAAAGTATGGAATTTTACTTTTTCCATCGTAAATATTTGTGAAACTGGTTTTGATGATTAAATGCTATTTAAATGTGTCTACTCCCACGCATCTTCACTGTAATGGCGAAATGGTCAGCCGCGTGTTTTGTGTGTGTGTTTTTTTTTTTTTAAGAACTAACTGTTCTTGAATATTGCTTGCTCACAGGGCGGCTTGTCGTTAAAGTGAACCTCATTATGATGAATTACAAAACTTATGAGCAGCAGTGACACATCCAGTGCCTCCTCACTCTCCCTTTTTGTTATTTTCCATTGCCCCTTGGTTTCGCGTATAAATAAATAAAATATACACAGACTTCTCACAGTCGCCAAGCCAACGAGAATTCAATTCGCAGATAAATAAAACAGAAATGTTTGTTTGATTAAGACATGCCGCGTGTTTGTGCTCATATCGCCTTTTGTTTTCAACAAGAAGCACTCAACTGAATTACTTTTACCGTTATCCCCTATTACAGTTATTACAGTTACAAGTTGTTATAGCTTATTGCCAATTTAATTCAGATTCCTTAGCGGCCTTACCTCAAAATGCAGTCTGTGAAGACGGCAGATCTGCCGGAAAATCCCCGAGAGCGATCAAATTTTATTTCGGCAGCATGCTTCTGGTGAGTTTTTGTAAAAGTATTATTATTAAATGTTTATAACTATTTTAATATGTAGGTACACCATGCCCACTTTTGTCAAGGGGCGAAAGGCCACGCTGGACACCAAGGATCTTTATAGGGCCCTAAAGGAGCACAAGTCGGGTATGGTCCGGTGACAAGTGAAATATTTTACATAATTGTGAAATACACAAAAATTTCAAATTGATTTAAGGATACATCAGTTTGTAATCAATTTGCAAGTCATATTATTACACAGCAATTATCATTGAAATTGTATCAAGTCACTTATAGATAAAGGAATGAATATAAAATACTTTCCAGAAGCACTGTAGTTATCACGAGAACAATTAATTTGACTGATCGATCCGAATACATAGTATGTTCGTTGACCGTTCGTCTTAATTGATTTGCTTCATTTTTTTCTCTGTTGTTGTCTTCAATTGCTCCCCAAGATTCTGTGACTTTTGTTTTTTTTTTTTCGTGCAAATTGATAACCGTAATCCGAATTTATTGAGTTCCGCTGTATCTCCGATTAATTCGCTTTCATTTGTTGTTTAAATTATTTCAGAGACTCTTGGCAATAAGCTATGCGCCTCCTGGGAACGCGAGCTCGAGAAGACCAAGAGAAAGCCCAATTTGCTGAGGGCTCTCCTGCGGGTATTTGGCTGGTACTTTGGCCTGCTTGGACTGGTGCTATTCCTCCTGGAGTTGGGGCTGCGAACGCTGCAACCGCTTTTCCTGCTGAAACTCATCTCATACTACGCCCATGGCTCGGAGTCTATTGAAGCTGCCTATTATTATGCCGCGGGAGTGATCCTGTGCAGTGCCCTGAACGTGGTTATCATGCATCCCTATATGCTGGGCACAATGCATGTGGGTAAGTCAAACGATCGCTATTTGGATTGTCTCAGATGTATTGAATAATGCTTTCCGGTGTCTCGTGTAGGCCTCAAGATGCGCGTGGGCATGTGTAGCATGATCTACCGAAAGGCGCTGCGACTTAGCAAGACGGCTCTTGGAGACACCACCGCCGGCCATGTGGTTAACCTGATGTCCAACGATGTGGGCCGGTTGGACTTGGCTACCATATTCGTGCACTACCTCTGGGTGGGACCGCTGGAGACACTATTTATCACTTATTTGATGTACCGGGAGGTAAGAGACACTATAATCCTGTACGTTCAGACATTTCCTGCTCACTAACAGTTTTCTTTGTGCAGATTGGAATCGCCGCTGTCTTTGGCGTGGCCTTTATGCTTCTCTTCATCCCCCTGCAGGCGTATCTAGGTAAGAAGACTTCGGTTTTACGCCTAAGGACCGCTTTGCGAACGGACGAAAGAGTGCGGATGATGAACGAGATCATCTCGGGCATTCAGGTGATCAAGATGTACGCCTGGGAGTTGCCCTTCGAGCAGATGGTGGCCTATGCGCGCAGGAAGGAGATCAACGCCATCCGTCACGTATCCTACATAAGGGGCATTCTGCTCTCCTTCATCATTTTCCTCACCCGTGTCTCCATTTTTCTAAGCCTTGTGGGCTATGTGCTGCTCGGCACGTTCCTCACCCCGGAGGTGGCCTTCCTGATCACTGCCTACTACAATATCTTGCGTACCACCATGACCGTGTTCTTTCCCCAAGGCATATCCCAGATGGCAGAGACCCTGGTGTCTATTAAGCGCGTGCAGAAGTACATGCAATCGGATGAAACGGATGTCTCGGACAGAAGTGTGGCTTTGCCGGAGGATCCGGTGGGCAGCAATCAGGCAACGGTCCATGCTGACGGAGAGGAGGACGCCGATGAGGCCGAGGACAAGCTGTTGGGACCGCCCCTTTCCACCATTAATGAGAACGCCGTACTGTCGGAGGCGGGCATCTCCATCACCGGACTTAGAGCCAAATGGGATATCAATTCACCCGACTACACTTTGAATGGAGTGAACCTACGAGTCCAGCCTGGCACAATGCTGGGCATTGTGGGACGCACTGGCTCCGGTAAATCCAGTCTCATTCAGGCCATTCTCGGAGAACTGCGCGCAGAGTTTGGCGAGATCAAGGTCAATGGAACGATGTCCTATGCCTCACAGGAGCCATGGCTATTCTCCGGCACCGTGCGGCAGAACATTCTCTTTGGCCAGCCTATGGATCGTCGACGCTACGCCAAGGTGGTGAAGAAATGTGCTCTGGAACGAGACTTTGAGTTGCTACCATTTAAGGATAAAACCATTGTGGGAGAGCGTGGCGCCTCCCTTTCCGGTGGCCAAAAGGCGAGGATCAGCTTAGCGAGAGCTGTTTACCGGGAGACCTCTATCTACCTGCTGGATGATCCCCTAAGTGCTGTGGACACCCATGTGGCACGCCATCTGTTCGAACAGTGCATGCGCGGGTATTTGCGCGAGCGCATCGTTATTCTTGCCACGCATCAGCTGCAGTTCCTGCAGCACGCCGACCAGATTGTGATCATGGACAAGGGCCAGGTCAGTGCCGTGGGCACCTACGAGTCCCTGCGGGAGTCCGGGCTCGACTTTGCCAGTATGCTGGCAGATCCGGAGAGAGATGAGCAGTCGGAGGAGAAATCGCGTTCACGGTCGGGCAGCTACAGTCAAAGCCACGGTGGCCATGGTGACCAACGGCGCAACAGCGAGCAATCCCTGCTTTCCATCGCAGACTCGTGCCTGGAGGACGCGGAGGCCGAGGCGGGACAGATGATTAATCAGGAACGCCAGGAAGCAGGTCGTATTGGCCCTGGCCTATATAGCAAGTATTTCAAGGCTGGCGGCGGTTTCTTTGCCTTCTTCGTGATGATGGGATTCTGTGTGCTGTCGCAGGCAATGGCATCGTTGGGTGACTACTTCCTCTCTTACTGGTAAGGAGTTGCCTCCTCGCAGGATGTGGCATTCCCTTCTCACTCCTTTTTTGACTATCTCGCTTTCAGGGTCACAAAAAAGGGAAACGTGGCTGCCCAAGCTGGGAATAACAACACACTCGGCGGCTCTGAGGCTCTCGAGTCGCACCTTTCACTTTGGTTGCGAGATCTTGGCTGGACCGTCGATGCTGAAATGCTGGACACCTATATTTTCACATTGATTACGGTCTTAACCATCGTGGTGACCGTGGCGCGCTCATTTCTGTTCTTCAACCTGGCCATGAAGGCTTCCATTCAACTGCATAACTCCATGTTCCGCGGCATCACCCGGGCGGCCATGTACTTCTTTAACACGAATCCATCGGGTCGCATTCTGAATCGTTTCTCGAAGGACATGGGACAGGTGGACGAGATACTGCCCGCCGTGATGATGGACGTCATTCAGATCTTCCTGTCGCTGGCTGGCATTGTCATCGTCATAGCCCTGGTCAATCCGCTATTCCTTATCCCAACCCTCGTCCTGGGCCTCATTTTCTATCAGCTGCGTACCTTTTATCTGAAAACTTCGAGGGATGTGAAACGCCTGGAGGCAATAAGTAAGTGTAAATCCTTCTCTTTATAGCGGAAAATGTGTTTCTAACATTTTTGTTCCTAGCTCGCTCCCCCGTGTATTCGCATTTGGCTTCGTCTCTGACCGGCCTCTCCACAATTCGCGCTTTTGGAGCTCAACGGGTATTGGAGGCCGAGTTCGATAATTACCAGGATATGCATAGCTCCGCTTTTTACATGTTTATAAGTACTTCGAGGGCCTTTGGCTATTGGCTTGACTGCTTCTGTGTGATTTATATAGCCATAATCACGCTCAGTTTCTTCTTCTATCCGCCGGCAAACGGCGGCGATGTTGGACTGGCAATAACGCAGGTGGGTAAACATTATATTATCTTTTAGGTTGTGTATAAAAAAGAAGGTACAAATAAGAGTAAAGTGGAGTATGAAGCACGAACATTAATAGATCACTCAGAGAAAACTGCAATAATACTTATTCCAAATATTTGTTAGGCAATGGGTATGACCGGCATGGTACAGTGGGGAATGCGTCAATCCGCCGAGCTGGAGAACACAATGACTGCCGTGGAGCGTGTGGTTGAGTACGAGGACATCGAACCGGAGGGAGAATTGGAAGCATCAACGGAGAAAAAACCACCCAAATCGTGGCCAGAGCAAGGGAAAATTGTGTTCGATGAGCTAAGCTTGCGATACATTCCAAACCCCAAGGCGGACTATGTGCTCAAGTCACTGAACATTGTCATAAAGCCAAGGGAAAAAGTCGGAATCGTTGGACGCACAGGAGCAGGAAAGTCCTCGTTGATCAATGCCCTCTTTCGACTGTCCTACAACGATGGATCCATTCTCATTGACAAACGGGATACGAACGAAATGGGTCTCCACGATCTACGAAGCAAGATATCGATCATTCCCCAGGAACCTGTGCTCTTCTCCGGCACAATGCGATACAATCTGGATCCATTCGACGAGTACAGCGATGAAAAGTTGTGGCGCAGTCTGGAGGAAGTAAAATTAAAGGATGTGGTGGCAGATCTGCCCAATGGCTTGCAGAGCAAAATCACAGAGGGCGGAACAAACTTCAGCGTAGGTCAGCGTCAGTTGGTGTGCTTGGCACGAGCCATTCTGCGAGAGAATCGCATTCTGGTAATGGATGAGGCCACGGCGAATGTGGATCCCCAAACGGATGGGCTCATCCAGGCCACCATTCGGAACAAGTTCAAGGAGTGCACTGTGCTGACGATAGCCCATCGACTGCACACGATCATGGACTCGGATAAGGTGCTGGTCATGGACGCTGGCCGAGCTGTGGAGTTTGGTACGCCGTACGAGCTGTTAACAAAGGCAGATTCAAAGGTGTTCCACGGTATGGTGAAGCAGACGGGCCAAGCTACCTACGAAGGACTTTTAAAAATTGCACAAAAGGTTAGGCTTTATTTTTAATCGTGTAAATAATCAAACCAATTGAAAATACTATCCTTCATTTCAGGCCTTTGAGGACAGCCAGGGACAGAGTCTGCGCCGATCCTTATAAGACTCAGGGGCATATGGAACAAAATATGTAGGAATTGAGCCAAGGTGCTTAACGCCAAGGAACTAGCCGGTAGCTAGCTTAACTAATAATTAATGTTAATTTGCTTTGGTTAATTTGCTTTGAATGTGTGTTATTTCGTGTGAGTGTAAATATGTTTGAACGTGCGTATGTTTATCTAGTTTATCTAACTGAAACACTGTATAGTTGTCCGTTGTTAATTTTCTACTTGTATTTAAATCTCACTAAGTGCAAAGAAGTGCCTTTCAAAATAAACGAAATATTTCTTCTTAGAGATTTTAATGGTTTTAATGAGGTAATAAATGCTTTGCTGGTGTCTCAAAGCACTTGCAATAATATGAAATCTTCAGAAATCTTCCGAAAAGAAAGGTCATCATCTTAGTAAATAAATAATTATACAAAAATCCCGCCTTCGTGCCTTATTCGTGTGTTTATTTTAGCTCAAACTTTTTGTTTACTTCTTTGTTTGTGTCCGAGAGAATTCTGGGAAAGGGAATTTGTTTCTGATACAATTATTTGCGAGGCGTAGCAGCAGTGAGATTATTGAGAAGAGGGTTGAGTTGAAGGCGGTAAGAAAATGAGACTTAGTGCAGTTTGGGTAACGATCGGAGACGGAACTCGGCTGTGTTGCCGCGTAAAGTTATCAAAATGGAAGATATACTCTTACTTCCGACATATACATACATATTTAATCTTACTACAGTCGACCCGCGACCTATCTTTATAACGATGCAATTTGAAGTTTAGTTATTAAACAACTCTTATCTTATTTACTTTCTGGCTGATTAAGGCGTTAATAGTTGAAGTCTGAACCTTGCCGATCGCAGTTGCACAAAACCCCTTTTACCGAGCGGACGGATCGTGGCTTTGAATAAATACGTATTTAATTTTTTTTTTGTTATTGTGAATATCATAATTATAATATATACGATACTTCAATATACATACATTTATAGATCGTAATAGATCGTAATTGAGTTATTCTTGAACTGCGTTTGAGAGAGCTAAAATTAATGTGATTAGATAACACAGTTTAAAATTATTGCGGATACCTGACAGCTGGTGTGATAAGATTGTTAAATGCATAGTGAATACACAGAAAAATATATAATATAATACTAAAAAAAAGTTACATTGCATAAATAAATAAAATGGAGTCTCTAGAGTCGGATGATTTGCCAGAAAATCCCAGGATGCGGGCGAATTTGGTTTCGATTTTAACTTTCTGGTAGGTAAAGAAACGTTCTTTTGGCGAAACTTTTTATATTGACGAAGAAATAAATATTAGGTACACCATGCCCACTTTTATCAGGGGCCTTAAACACCAGTTGGACTCAAAAGACCTCTACAAAACTATGACGGAGCACAAGTCAGGTATGAAGAGATACATCAAAACAACAAAGAACATTTTTGCAAGTAATTTCTCCAGCCAGATAAGCACATTTTTTTATCGTAAACAATTAAAATTCTTATCTCACGTGAATGACCAACTTACTTATGAATATATCTACAACAAATACCGCTCTACTAAATCGTCAATCTTCCAGAATCTCTGGGCAAAAAGTTGTATGCTTCCTGGGAGCGGGAACTTGAAAGTTCAGGGGGGAACCCCAGCTTAATGAGGGCACTTCTGCGTGTGTTCGGATGGCAATTTGGTTTCTACGGGCTGGTGCTCTTTCTAGCAGAGGGGGGACTTCGAACACTCCAGCCAATACTCCTGCTGAAGCTCATCTCCCACTTCGCACACAGCTCGGAGTCCGCAAATAAGGCATTTTTCTATGCGGGTGCTTTGATCGTATCAGTTGCCCTCAACGTGATATGCAAACATCCCTGCATGTGTGGCATTTGGAATTTGTGTAAGTTCAGAGATTCCGCCTGGGTTCATATCTTAAATGTCTTAGGATCTATTTCATCCGGATTATCAGGCTTTAAGGCACGAGTGAGCATGAGCAGCATGATCTACCGGAAGTCGCTGCGACTTAGCAGGACAGCTCTGGGCGCTGCTACTTCTGGCCATGTGGTTAACCTGATTTCCAACGACGTCAGCCGCCTAGACAGTAACATCTTCCATGCGCACTTCCTGTGGATAGGACCTTTGCAAACAGTCCTAGTGACTTATCTGATGTACCTTAAGGTAATAGGATAACACAATGATTCCTCAGAAGTAAGTCATATGTACATATGTATTCAAGTAAATAATATTTCAGATTGGAATCTCCGCTGTGCTTGGCGTAGCCTTCATGCTGCTCTTTATTCCCCTGCAAATGTATCTGGGAAAGAAGACCTCCGAGCTGCGGCTGAAAACCGCTCTGCGGACGGACAAGCGGATGCGAATGATGAACGAGATCATCTCGGGTATCCAGGTGATTAAGATGTACGCCTGGGAACGGCCCTTTGAGCGATTGATAGCTTATGCGCGCCAAAAGGAGGTCAACGCCATTTGCCACGGAAGCTACATCAAGGGAATCCTTTCCTCCTTCACCACCTTCCTCTCACGTGCCTCCATCTTTCTCAGTTTAGTTGGTTTCGTAATTCTGGGTCAGCTTCTTTCGCCTGAAGTGGCTTTTATGGTCACTGCTTACTACAACGTCCTACAAACCACTATGATGGTGTTTTTTCCTCAAGCCATTACACAGACTGCGGAGATTCTGGCTACAATTGGACGTGTGCAAAAGTTCATGCTGTCCGAGGAGGTGAAGAAGGCTACTAAGACAGATGATCTCCAGGATATCTTTAGTGACCAGCAAAAGGAAGGTCGAGATGAGGAAGGGCAGAGGCTATTAACTTTACCATTCTATACCATTAACAACACAGTCGCCTCAGAATCGAGTATTTCAATTAGCGGACTGAAAGCCAAATGGGACACCAACTGCCCCGACTATACTCTCGACGGAGTTGACCTGAAGGTGCAGCCCGGGACGATACTTGCCGTTCTAGGACACACCGGATCCGGCAAATCCAGCCTCATACAGGCAATTCTGGGCGAGCTGCGTGCGGAGTCTGGCGATATTAGAGTCAATGGAACGATGTCTTACGCCTCCCAGGAGCCGTGGCTCTTCTCCGGCACCATACGAGAGAACATCCTATTTAACCAGCCAATGGATCGCAAACGCTACGACAAGGTGGTGAGGCAATGCGCTTTGGAGCGGGATTTCGAGTTACTGCGCCTCAATGACAAAACACTCGTCGGAGAACGTGGAGCTTCCTTGTCCGGTGGTCAACGGATGAGGATCAGCCTAGCGAGGGCTGTTTACCGAGAGGCCTCCATCTACCTTCTGGATGATCCCCTAAGTGCGGTGGATACCAATGTAGCCAACCATCTCTTCGAGAAATGCATCCGCGGCTACCTGAGAGATCGCATAGTAGTTCTAATTACCCATCAAAAGCAGTTCCTGCAACGAGTAGATCAGATTGTGATCATGGACAAGGGACAAGTGCGTGCCGTAGGCAACTATGACTCTCTTCTTAAAGTGGGCGTGGATTTTTCGACAATTCTGGGTCAACCAGAGGAACATATGGAGGAGTTGAGTGAACAGGAGGAGGAGCGATCACGATTGGCTAGCCTCAGTAACACTCATAGTGAGGAACGGTGCAGCAGTGAGAAATCCTTGCTGTCTATCATGGATTCGTGTATGGACAAGATTAATGTCGAGCGCCAAGAGTCAGGTCGCATTGGCCTCGGTTTGTACAAGAAGTACTTCAAGTCTGGCGGCGGGATTTTTGCTTTCCTAGTTATGATGACCTTCTTTGTAGTTTCCCGGAGCTTAATCGCTTTGGGAGACTATTTCCTTGTTTACTGGTATGTTTTCTTCTAATTAAAGATTAAAACTAAATTATTATTGAACAAAAACACTTTAATTTTAGGGTCGCCAAGAACCGGAATGGTACAGTCCAAGAGAGAAATGATACCCTTTACTCAGATCCTAAGATTCAGAATTCGGGATGGTCATTGAGCGCTGAACAAGAAGACATCTGGCTCTTTACGCTAATCACAGTTCTGTCCATTATAACGACAGTGACGGCCTCGTTTTTAATATTCAACCTGGCCAGGAAGTGCTCCATCGGACTGCACACTTCCATTTTCAATGCGATATCGCGTGCTTCCATGTACTTTTTCAACACGAACCCACCAGGGCGTATACTCAATCGCTTCTCGAAGGACTTGGGGCAGGTGGACGAGATGCTTCCTGTCGTAATGATGGACGTCATCCAAACCTTCCTGTGCCTTACTGGCATAGTCATCATCATAGCCGTTGTCAATCCGCTGCTTCTCACTCCTACCTTCCTGATCAGCATAATTTTCTACAAGCTTCGCACTTTCTATCTGAAAACATCCCGGGATGTTAAGCG